>PVKS010034882.1:0-20540 GCA_004027875.1 Aplodontia rufa
TTGAACAGGCTATCTTTCTTCCACACTATACTTTTGCCCCCTTTATCAAATATCAAACACTTAAAGATCTCAGGATCTTCTATTTCATTCCACTGGTCTTTGGTTCTGTTTTAATACCAATATCATGCTGTTTTTGCTACTACAGCTCTGTAATATAATTTCAGGTCAGGGATTGAGATACCCCCTTACTTCTTCCTTTCTATAGAGTAATGTTTTGGCTAGTCTGGATCTCCTGTCATGAACTTGAGAATTGCTTTTTCTGTATCTGTGAAGAATGCCATTGGTATCTTGATGGGGATTGCATTGAATCTGTATAGGGTTTTGGGTAGAATGGCCATTTTTATTATAGTGATTCTGCCTAACCATGAGCATGGAATGTTTTTCCATCTGCTCAGGTCTTCTGTAATTTCTTTTCTTAGCGTTTGATAGTTTTCTGAATATCCTTTGTAAGGTTAATGCCCAAGTATTTCATTTTTTTTGGAGGAGATGGTGAATGGGAGAGATTTCCTGATTTCTTCTTCTGCAGATTTGTTGCTAGAGTAAAGGAAAGCTAGTGACTTACTGGAGTTGATCTTGGAGCCAGCTACTTTTCTGAAATGACCTATAAGCTCTAGGAGTTTTCTAGCCGATGTTATTGGGTCTTCTAGGTATAGAATCATGTCATCGGTGAATACAGATAAATTAACTTCCTCTTTTCCTATATGAATACCTTTGATTTCCTTTTCTTGCCTGATAGCTCTGGCAAGGGTTTCAAGGACTATATTGAACAGCAGTGGGGACAGCGGACAGCCTTGTCTTGTTCCTGAATTCATTGGAAATGCTTTCAATCTTTTCCCATTTAGGATAATGTAGGCTATGGGTCTGTCGTAAATGGATCTGACATAGTTAAAGTATTTTCCCTTGATCCCTATCTTTTCCAGAGTTTTGAGCATAAAGTGGTGTTGAATTTTATCAAATGCCTTCTCTGCATCAATTGAGATGATTACATGATTTTTGTTTTTAATTCTGTTTATGTGGTGAATTGCATTTATTGATTTGCTTATGTTGAATCAGCCTTGTTTTCCTGGAATGAAGCCCACTTGGTCATGATGTATTATCTTTTTAATGTGTTTTTGTATCCGATTAGCTAAAATTTTATTAAGGATTTTTGCATCAATGTTCATCAGGAAAATTGGTCTGTAGTTGGCTTTCCTTGATGTGTCTTTGTTGGGCTTTGGAATCAGTGTAATGTTTGCTTCATAAAAAGTGTCTGGGAGTGTTCCCACTCTATCAATTTCCTGGAAGAGCTTGTAGAGGATCGGTGTTAGTTCTTCTGTGAAGGCTTGGTAGAATTCTGCTGTATATCCATCAAGACATGGGCTTTTCTTTTTTGGGAGAGCTTTGATTGCTGCTTCAATATTGCTTTCTGTGATAGGCTGGTTGAGGTTTTCAATGTCCTCCTGTGTTAAAGAGGGGATGTCATGTGTGTCCAAGAATCTGTTCATATCCTCCAGGTTATCAAACTTGGCAGATTATAAGTTTTCAAAATAGGTTCTGATAATCTTCTGTATGTTGGATGAGTCTGTGGTGATATCCCCATTTTCGTCTTTGATTTTTTTGATTTGCTTCATTCCGTTCTTCCTTTTGGTGAGCTTGGCAAGGGGTCGGTTGATTTTGTTGACTCTTTCAAACAAACCACTCTTAGTTTTGTTAATAGTTTGTATTATTTTTTGTTCTCAATTTCATTGATTTCAGCTCTGATTTTGGTAACTTCCAGTCTTCTGTTAGTTTTGGGATTGGATTGTTCTTCTTTTTGTAGTCGCTTGAGTTGAAGCATAAGGCTATTTATCTGGTCTCTTTCTAGGTTTTTGATCTATGCACTCAGTGCTATAAATTTACCTCTTAAGAATGCCTTCATACTGTCCCAGAGATTTCAGTGTGATGTTTCCTCATTCTCATTCAATTCCAAGAACTTCTTAATCTCTATTTCTACTCTTATTTCCTCTTTTACCCATCCTTCCTTTAAGAGGGAATTATTCAATTTCCAAGTGTTTGAGTAGATTCTCTTGTTTCTCGTGTTGTTGATTGCTAAGATCATAGCATTATTGTCTGACAGAATACATGGGATTATATCCACTTTTTTATATTTTTAAGATTATCCCGGTGAACTAGGATGTGGTCTATTTTAGAGAAGGATCCCTGAGCCACTGAGAAGAAGGTACATTCAGCTGTCTTAGGATGAAATATTCTGTAGATAACTGTTAAGCCTGATTGATTAATAGAGTTGTTCAGATTGGAGATGTCTTTATTGATTTTTTATTTTGATGATCTTTCTAGAGTTGATAGTGGTGTGTTGAAGTCCCCCAGAATTATTGTGTTGAGATCAATGAGGGATTAATATCCTTAAGGATTTTTTTCCATATATTTGGGGGGGTTGTAATTGGGGGCATAAATGTTAATTATCATTATATATTCTTGATGATTGTCCCTTTTAGTATGATAAAGTGACCCTCTTTGCCCTTTCTGACTAGTTTTAGTTGGAAATCAATTTTGTCAGAAATTAGAATTGCCATGCTAGTTTGCTTTTTGGGCCGCAGGCCTGGTAGACATTTTGCCATCCTTTCACTTTCAGCCTGTGTCTAATTTTGAGTGTCAAATGTTCTCTTTCAGGCAACATATTGTTGGATTTTGTTTTTTGATCCAGTGGGCCAGTCTGTGTCTTTTAATTGGGGCATTGAGTCCATTCACATTCAAAGTTAGGATATGGGAGGCTGAGTCTCAGACTTTGTAACAATTACAGAGTTTTGAGTCATCTTGGAAGTCAATTTGTGTATAATATGATTATTGACTCACCCTTGTTTAAGGATTTAGGGTATCTTTGGCATTTTCCACTGAATGGAAAACATCCTTGAGAATGTTCTGTAGTGCAGGATTTGTGTTCATGTATCTTGCTAGCTTGAGTTTATCGTTGAAGTATTTAATTTCCCCATCATCTTTGAAGCTGAGTTTTGCAGGGCATATTATCTTTGGGTGTAAGTTGTTATTTTTTAACACTTGAAAGATATTGTTCCACGCTCTTCTGGCCTTCATTGTTTGCTCTGAAAAATCCGAATTGGTTTGCCTCTGAATGTGATTTGGGGCTTTTCTCTAGCTACTTTTAGAATTCCCTCTTTAATTTCTCTGTTATTTATTTTGTATATGATATGTCTTGGTGAGTTTCTCATTTGATTAGGCCTATTTGGTGTTCTAAAAGCATCTTGGAGTGATATTCTGGATCAATTGTAAGATGAGGGAAGTTCTCACTTACAATTTCGCTTAAAAGGTTCTTGATGCCTCTTGTTTGCTGTTCGGAGTTTTCCTCTGGGCCAATGATTCTCAGATTATTATGCCTCATCTCATGAAAAATTATTTGGAAGTTCTGATTATGTAATATAAGTTGCTTCTCTTGTTTATCTTCTTTGAGTTCAAAGAACTCAACAACTACAATGTGTAGCTGATCTTCATTTTCTGATGTTCATTCTTCAAGGGCTGAAGTCCTATTTTCAGTGGAGTATACTCTGGTATTGGTATCATCCAGTGAAGATTTGATTTGGTTAACCGTATTTTGGAATCCTGATAGCTCTGCTAGGTCTCTTTTCAGAATGTCTATATCTTTGTATAGCTGATCTTTCATCTCATGGAATTGTTCCCTTATTTCCCTGTAGAAGTTGTCTGTCATCTCTTGAAATTGTTCTCTGATCTCTTTCCTTATTTCATCTCTCAACTCTTTGATTGAGTTACTAATCATGTTGATACAATGTCTTTGGTTTTCATCTAAGATCCCAGCTATGGAGTCCTTGGGTGGAGAGCTGTGGGGTCGAGGGTGTGAGTTATTTCCCCTTCTCTTCATTTTCAGAATCAGAGAGTGTGTCTTGTAGTTCAACCTTGTTACTCTTGCTAGAGCAATTGGAGCTTCTTATGGCTTTGTTTTGTTGTGATGGGGGGCTATTTGGTCAAGACAGACCTAAAGATGCCAGACCAGTCTGTGAGATCTTGAGAGCCTATAGGTGCAGATACTAGTCCGTTTCAACTAAAACAGATATGCTGGTGACTAGCACCAATAGTAGCAGTTTTCTTTGAGAGAGCTCTCACAATATATTATGATAGGAAGCAAGTGATCGTTTTGCTGAGTGTCTCTTTTTTCAGATAGCAGGACGTGGGAATCCACATGCAGTCCTGCAGCGTGAAGTGATTCTGAGGAGTGTCTCAGAGTCACTGCTGGTGGGGTGGTCGCCATCTTGAATCTCTGGCGCTATTTTTAAAACACCGTGACTTCTCCGCTGGGGCGATTGCGGGGTGCTGTAATCCTCCCCCACACCATTCACCAGCCAGTCATGCAGCAGTGGCAGATGAACAAAGATCGCAGTAGTGGTGTATTTAAAGCACAGTCTGTGGGGTTGAGTTCGCCGGCTGCTTGACTCCTCCCCCACTCCCGGGCGGTGGCTGCTCACCTTCCCACCCGGGACGGAAAAAAATTAAAAAACCACTAGTTTATCCCCAGTTTCTGCTCCTCAAATCCACTGAGCAAGTTAGGACTGGGGTTTCAAGATGCTACTCCCCCAAACGCACCTCAAAAAACTGGAAATGAACTGGGGATTTTTCGTCTAGTCTCAGAGCTGCTGGCGAAGCCGTCTGTCTCAAGTCGCCATCTTGATTAGCATTAACTCTTAAATGCTAGTTGACATGTGGAATATATTAATAAGCTTTTAATCCCTTGGTATATCAAAGTTCACTGGTTAAATCAAGATCCACTCAAGAATAAAGGTAAATTTCCAAAATTTCACAAAGATCAACAGCATTAGCAACAAAAACCTACATATAACGTTGTACTTTATATTGAAAGACAGACTTTTTATCTTTGAAGTTCAGGAAAAAAGCAAGGACGTCTTGTCTCACCACTCTAGTCAACATAGTAGGAACTGTAATAAAAACAATAAGGAAGGAAAAATGATATATAAATTGCAAAGGAAAAAATAAAAAGAAAACTACTCTTTTGAGCAGATGACATTATTATCAACATAGAAAAATTACAAGAATATACAAAAGAAATGAACAGTAATAAATTAATATATTGATGTCAAAATAAATGAAATGAATTTATTTATTTATGAATAATAATAAATTGATTCATTTTGTGTGCTACCAATTAACATGGGAGCCAAAACTAAATACATATTACAATGTACAATTACTTATGAGAAATTAAATTTAAATGTAGAATTCTAAATATCATATACAGCACTTATAAAAACTATGAAACACTAATGAATCAATCAAAAGGAGCTAAAGAAATGGAGAGGGTTGTGTTCTCAAAAAGACTCAATATTGTAAAGATATCTTATTCTCAAATTGATGTGCAGACTTAATGCATTTTGTATCAAAATACCAGAAAGATATTTTGGAGGAACAAATAAATTTAATTTAAAATTCATGTGAAAAAGCAGACATGTTAAATAGCTAAAGCAATTTTGAGATGGAAAATAAAATGGGAAGAATTGCACCAAAATTTTAAGACTTACCATGCAGTACTTAATCAGTACAATACAGTTTTGATTAAGAATAAATGCATAGATAAATAGAACAAACCAGAGAAATTTATGCATGCACCTATGATCAAGTTTTTCCCCCAGAGGAGCAAAAGCAATTCCAAAGAAAAAGGATAGTCTTGTCAAAAATTGAAACTAGAGTTGGAAATCTAAAGGCAAAACAATGAATCACATACTAAACCTCACTCTGTAAACAGAAATTACCCAAATGGATCATAGTCTTTTGTATAACACAAGCTATAAAACTTTTTCAAGGAAAAACATAGGAGAGAATTTGGAGAACCTAGGGGTATGCCAAAGACTCTTAGAAATGAAATGAAAAGAGCAATCCATACAATAAATACATGATAAATTTTATCTCACCAAAATCAAAAAGTTCCATTGCTTGAAAGATCCTGCTAAGAGAATAAAAAGGAAAAACTACAACAAAATAAAAGAAAATATTTGGAAACAACATGTCTCAAAATGGACTTCAATCTAGAATGCATAAAAGACTCTCAAAACACAACAGCAACACATTAATCAGTCTAATTAGAAAGTGACAAAATATATGAAGAGATTCTTCAACAAAAAGAAAAACAGATGGAAAAACGGTATTCAATGTATTAATCATTAGGGAAATTAAAATCACTGTGAGACATCATATTCACCTATAAAACAACTAAAATGCATAAAAAATAATGTATCAAAGACTAATGGGGATACAGAGCAACTGGATGGCTTTTAGATTCCTGGTGGGAATGTTAGATGTACGGTCACTTAGACATGAGTTTGGCAGTTAAAATAAAACTAACATTTATTTTCCATAATATCCAGGAATTGGTCAGTTGAGTATTTTTCTTAAGGAAATGACAATCTAGTTCCATGCAGAGATGTTCATAGCAGCTTTATTTATGATAGCCAAGTTGGAAATAACCTAAATTTACTTCAACAAGTGAATGGTTAAACAAACTAGTACATCCACACCATAGAGCATAGGTTGAGTATCTCTTATCTGAAACGGATGGGGCCAAAAGTGTTTCAGATCTTCTGTTTTTAAAGATGCAGATATATTGGGGATGGATGCCAAGTTTAAATGTGAAATACACTTACATTTCATTTACTTATCTAACTGGACTGAATTTTATAAATAAATTTGTGCATAAAACAAAGTTGCATGGTGTAGAATTTTCCACTTGTGATGTCATGTCAGTGCTCAAAATGCTTCAGCATTCTTGATTTCAATTTTTCCTCTTAGGAGTGCTAAATCTGAACTACTGAACAACAGTAAGAAATGAATCATGTCACATATCACCAAAGAGAGTTTTATTCCTTTCTTCACAAGCTGTTGAACTTTTATTTGATTTTCTTGTCTTACTAAACTAGCTAGGACATTTAGTAGTACATTACATAAAAGTGGTGAAAGAGAACGCTCTTCCCTTATTCTCAGTCTTAGCTACTGCATTGCTAATTGTAAGTTTAGACTGAGAATCAGTAAATGATAGCATGCTTTGTAAATTCAGACTATTGCTTATTTTTGTAAACAAAGTTTCTCTGCACGACTGCCATTCATTTATATATTGCATATAGATGCTTTCTTGCTGAACAGCACAGTTGTGTGATTGAACAGAAACCAACCGCCAACAAAACTATTATTCTCTAGTTATTTACAAAAAGTCTTTTCTGACTAGTTTATACAGTTAGCAGTGATAGTAATTAATTATATGTTTGCATTCACTTTTGCTCTTTTCTCATCAGCATGTATTTTTATTCTATCCTGTTATGCTCTTTTTCTTCTTCCTTTCTTCTCTTCTTCCATATTTATTGATTTTTCCTATAATGATCTGAAGAATTTCTACTTTACAGTGTTTCTCCATTAAAATTTTAAGTACAAAATTAATCAGAATCCAACTTTCTGATAAAGCACTTAATGAAATGTAAACATCTATCATCCTACATGGGAATACATGCCTTTCTGTTCATTAATTTTTAAGCCTCTCATTTTAACACTATGAGTTTGTCACTAATATTATTTTAAATTTTATATAGAAAATATTTTTAAAAATTTAGTATTTTCATCTGTTGAAACTTTCTCCTAGAGTGCTTTATGTTTCTTTTTCTTTCTGGTTTGAATTCTTTAGCATGTGTCTGTTTGAGTGAATACCCTGTTTTTGTTTTATTTGGGGACTTTTTTTTCAATCTGAAGAGTATTTTGCATTGTTATTTATTGTTGAAAGTCAGTTTTACTAGGAGCATAATTCCACATTGGCAGTCATTGTCTCTTTACAACTTAAACATATTTTTTCATAGATTTCTGACCTGCACTATTGTTATTTTGAGAAAATTTCTGTCCTTTCTCTTTGTTGTCTTATAGGAATCCCCCTCTCTCCTTCCTCCCTCCCTCTTTTAATGTTTTTCACATATACTCAATGTGTCTAAGCATCTATTCAAAATGTTTTACATGTAGGATGTATGGCTTTTGTGTATTTTAATGTGTTTAGAAAAATCTTGCCTGTCTCTTTTTCTACTTGTCTTCTCATTTCAGAATATTAATGTACTATCATTATGACTCCTCATTCTGTCCTCCATATTTCTCAAACTTGCATATTTTCTACTACTTGTTTTCTGTTGCTACATTTATTTTTGTCATTTTGCGCATTTTCCTTTCTGCTGTCTCATTTATTTAAGCCATGTATAAGAATTTAGTTCTAATGAAGATATTTACTTTCTAAAAGTTGTATTTGGTTTATATGTTGAATCTGCCTTGTCATTTCAATAGTCTCTTGTTTCTTACAGACTTTTTATTTTAGCATTTTATAAATATATTCCAACATAATTTTTGTATTTGGAATGTTTAATAATGCCTGCCTGCTTGTTTTTACATAAATATCTGAAGGGTTTGATATCTAAAGTCCTGGTGTGCCTATATATATATATATATATATATATATATATATATAATTTTTTTTTTTTTTTTTTTTTGCCAATGACTATCTCTCTCATGGTGTCTTATTTACTTGATTTGTGTGTTTGCGTATTTATCTATTTAACTGTTCCTGCAGGCTATAATTGCACATGCTTTTTTCCAGTGGAGACTTGATTTTGTTTTACTACTTGTGTTTGGTTTATCAGCCTGGGTTTACACTAATCTGATTTTTTGTTGTTGTTTTGGAATTTTTTTCTGACTAGGTTAATGTAAAATTGATCTGTAAATTTCAAGGCAGTCCCATGGTCTCATATTTCTACAATAAGCCCTTGTTGTTCTCCTCCTCCTGCTCCTCCTCCTCCTCCTCCTTCTCTTCCTTCTTCTCTTTCTATTGCTTCTTATTAGTCTTATTTGCTGTTATTGTTATTTTTCTCCAGAAGCCTGAACAAAGATACCTTTCATAACATTTCCCCTGCTGGAAAGTGATTTCTTCACTTAGTTTGCAGAAGTTTACATGCCTTAATTCCGTGTAGGAATATCAGTTTTAGTGCACACTTTCCTTGGGTCCAGTGCTTAGTCTTCCATTGCTCTGAGGTAACTACTTAGCTATTTCCACTCACTGTTTCCTGGAATTTTATGATTTGGATTTCAAGTGTCCCACAGAAGGCTCATGTGTCAATAGAAGAATGTTCAGAACTGAAATGATCAGATTATGAGTGCTATTCTCAATGGATTAATTCATTTGATGGATTAATAATTTGAAAGGACTATTATACTGGGCTAACAGGTAGGCAGGTAGGATGTAGCTGAAGGAAGTAGGTCACCGGAATCATGCCCTTGGGGATTATCTATCTAGTCCCAGTCTTCTCACCTTCTTTCTCTGCTTCCTGGCTGTCATGAGCTGAACAAATTTCCTCTACCATGCCCTTCCATACCTCAGAGCAATGGAGACAGCTTACCATGTACTAAACCTCTGAAATCATGAGCCCAAAATAAACTTTTCCTGTTCTAAGTTGTTCTTGTCAGGTATTTTTGTCACAGTGATGGAAAGCTGACTAACATATGTAGTATTTGATCTTGGAATTTCACTTACTTTCTAATAAGTACATCACTCCTGGTTTGTTATAAATTATCCATTTTGTACTTTCACTGTGTAGGTAGTCATTTAGAGTAACAGTTATGCTTCTAAAATAGATATCTGTATTCTAGTTCATATCTTTTCTAATGTGGTATGCATTTAGAAATGTTTAATTTTTTTCTTTTTATGCAATTCTAAGTTTGACAAAGGCAAAAAACCTGGGCTTTAAAAATTCATCAGCATTCTGATGGGAAATCTGGAGTGTGCATCAGATAAGATGTGCTTTATGAGCTCCAATTAGCCAATGCAATGCAAAGTTTGTGAGCATTCATGTTTAGCTATGAAAAGAAACATAAGAAACTCTGATAGTTTATCAGAAAGCTCAATAAAAGTAGAGTATAAATGCAAATCTTATGACTTATCACATCAAATAGCTACATTGCTATAAATTGGAAGGGAGAAATATAAACTAAAGTTACTTTTAAGGTCATAGCTAATGTTAGGGGGAAAAGTGAGACTCAAGTCATAAGTTTATCAACATTTGTCTGAGAAGTAGACAAATTAATTATTTATCTTGGGCTTGGCATAGCAGGAAACATGGAATTCTGATGCAACCACTCAGACACTAAAGATAACTTCCATATGTGCTGCTAAAAGAAATACTCTTCAAAAACAAGGATCTGGAAAGGCAGAAAGTGAAGCATAGAAAAGATAAACCATATAAACACTGACCAAAGAAAGACAGTGTAACCATATCAATGTAAGACAAAGGAGATTAGTAGATGCTAAGGCAAAGATTATTTTCATAAATAAGGAGAGGTATCTATTTATTAGGAAGTTTTAATCATTCTAAATGTGTACTATATTAAAAATAGAGTCAAATATATTTAATGTGTCAAAATTATCAGAAAAAGAAAGAGAAACTAAAATATCCAATCATCACACAAAGTTTGTGTTTATTTCCCTGTGAACTGATGTTAAAAAAAGAAAGAAAAATATTGAAAAGAATAAGGAGCAGAAGATTTAAAGAATTTAATTATTAAAGCTAATTTGATTCTTTAATCAAATTTTAAAAAATCACACAAATAAACCACACCATAAAACACTTTGACTTGGCAACAAAGCAAAGGAAAATGTGATTCCAGAATACACGGGAAGTAAGCTGAAGATCAAAATCAAAAATACACAAAAATCCTGAAGGATATTTAAAAAGAAACTGATAGTATCTCAAAATATTTGGAAGTTAAAGATATGTTTGTAAATAACCCATCAATCAAAGTAGAGTCTACAACAGAATACTTTAATTAAATGATTTTTAAAAAGCATTCTACATCCATACTTCTGGAGACAGCCAAAGCTATGACTTATGTATATATAAATATACAGAGGAAAAAAGCCTGAAAATCAAGAAGATGTAAGAGGAAAAGAAAATTAAAAATAAGGAAAATAATAAGAAATGCATATTAAAAAGGAGTATAAATAATGCAAGAACAACATCCAATAGTAAAAGTCAATAAAGTTAAGAGTTGGTGTTAAAAAAAATCAAAATGATTCATCTTCCATAAGACTGATCATGAATGAAGCAGAAATGCTTCAAAGAATTGCTAATATGACTGACAAAGAATAATAAGTACAAATCTCACAAATGTCAAAACATAATAAAAGGATGAATTAAGTTTATAAGTTCATCAGTAATAACAAAACTGAATCCTTACTATAAGCTTACAAAGACATATCTAGGCCTAGATTCTACTAAATATCTTTTAAAAAAAGAGAAAGAAGGACAGTGAGAGAGAGAGAGAGACAATTAATTTTTTGTTGAGTTTGTCTCCATGGCCCTCATTGCTCTGACACTTAGTTGTATACTTGGGTGCTGGGGTTTGAACCTGTGTACTTGCGCATGCCACGCAAGCGCCCTAACCACTGAACCACCGCTCCAGACCCTCTACTAAATATCTTAAGAAGACAATAAAAAGATATTTCACAGTGTCTCCCAAACAGTAAATACTTTCCAGTGTTTTTATGTGGCCAAACCATAAAACAACACCTAAATGAAAATTATAAAACAAGAACAGTTTTGGACAATCATCTTTATAAACAAATATATATAAATATATTAAAATATAAATATTATCAAACTGTATTCATCAATTTATAAAATGGTTAAATATTCTGACCAACTGGGGCTTATTTCAGGAATCTGAAGTTAGTCTAGTAGTTACAAATCAATTCTTGTAGCCCATCAGTATAAGCAAAAAAGAATAAATGTCACTCTCATTTCAGTAAGTACACATGAAGTTTAAGAATCTTTCCTAACCAAACCCTCAACATGACATATCTAAAATTTCAATCTAAGGAACAATTAGAGAGTTTCTCCAAAGGTTCCTGATGCTTGTTTGGGAATAGTAAAACGCTGGGATGGGAGTACATGGGCCAAAGTAAACTACGGACATATTCAAGGAGGTTGAAGCAAGGGGAAAATTTTAAATGCAAAAAAGGAAGAAATTTACATATGCTATTTGAGTACCATTATGGTTTAGATATGAGGTGTCCCCAAAAGCTCATAATGAGAAGACACAAGAATGTTTGGAAGTGAAATGATCAGATTATGAGATTCATAAACAGAGGATCAATGCACTGATAGGGATTAACTGAGTGGTAATTGGAGGCAGATAGCGAGTGGCTGGAGGAGGTGGGCCATTTTGTCTCTCGTGAGCTGAGCTCTCTCTTTGTCTGCTTTCTTGTTGCCATGTCCTGAGTTGCTTTCCTCTACCAAACCCCTCCACCATGATGGTCTGCTTCATCTTGGGCCCAGAGCAATGGAGTTGGTGGGCTATGAACTGAGACCTCTAAAACTGGGAACCCCCAAAAATCTTTTCTACCTCTACATTTTTCTTGTCACATCTTTTGGTCAAAGTGGTGAAAAAGCAGATATAAAGTCTATTATCCTTGCAAACCCAAGGGTCTAGTTTACTTCAGCTTATTGGTTGAGGTGTCCTTGTGGGCAAGTGTTCTGTCCAGAGCATCTGGTCTGAGCTGTTTCAGTCTTAGAGAACATTAAAGATAAACATCATTATGTAAATCTGTGTAGACATGAAAGACAGATGAAGCATGAAGTGGTTGTAGAACTTGAAGAAATCTCTTTGGTTTTAGGGAGTCTTTGTGAAAATTCTTATGAACAGCTTGCCCCCTTCATAACTATGTGGCTCTAATTTTGTCTGATAATAAGAATTTCATTTTGATATCATCAGCTTTTGCAAAGGGAATATATTTCTTTTGACAAAAGAACTGCTACCAACAATCTATTAAAAGAAATCAAGTTAATTTTAAAAGGGCATTGCACTCAAGGCAAATATAAAAATGTAATTTAAAAGCAATGCAATTATATTGGTACTTAAATTCACCAAGTAATCCAGGAATAAATAAAAAATGTTTAAAACCTCCTCATAGAAAACCATGAAACATTAAGTGAAATTATTGAAGACCTACATAAATGAAGGTATTATATTCCATAATGAAAGACTGACAATGAGTTCTTCATTAAGATGATCAATGAAATCTTAGTTATCTCCATTAAAATCCCAATAGGATTTCAAATAATATTTGACAAGCTGATTTAAAATTTACATATAAACAAAAGAGGCAAAAATGGCCAAGGTAATCTTGAAGAAGGATTTATTCTACCAGCCATCAAGACTTATGATAAAGCTATGGTAACTTAAATAATGAGGTAGTGACAAAAATACAAATAGGTCAATGGGAAAAGAAATACATCATTACTTGGTACAATGGAAAGAGAACACTGGGGTACTATGGAGAAAGTGTGGTCTTTTCTAATAAATGGCATTAGTTCAATTTGATATTCATACTGAAATAATTAAACTTGCTCCCAACTTCATATCATTCATAGATGTCAGTGCATCATTCACATTGTCAAAATGAGAGGCAGACATATGATGTGGTGCTCTGTGTCGTTATTCTTTAGAGAAACGCACATTAAACCACAACAAGAGACCACCGTACATCCATGATAATGGCTTACACTAAAAAGACTGACCTTTTCCAGCACTGCCAAAGACGTGGAACAACTGGAATTCTTGGATACTAACGAGAATACAAATTCACGTAACCACTTTGGAAAGTTGCTTGACATTATTCGCTACAGTTGAACATGCACATACACAATGAAGCTGTACTTTCAATAGTAGATGCATAAGATAAATGCACACATGTGGTGCCTCAAAGGGCAGGCCCAAGAATATTCTTAGTAGGATATTAACAATAACCAAAGTCCGCACATAACTCAAACAGTCATCCATAAGTGTGAGTTAATAAATTATGACCTATTCATACATCAAATACAACAAAAATCAATGAATGACTGTTTGAGATAACAATAGGAAAAAAACTCCCAAAGAAAAGTCACATAGAATAGTATACATTAGCATTCACACAAAGGTATAAAACAGAAAAAGGTAGTACACGATTTTAAAAATCACCATAGTAGTGTGTGTGAAGGTGGGATGTTTTAGTGATTTGGAAGAGCGTATGAAGTTGGTAATATTTGATTTCTTTGGTGGTGGTTACCTGGGTAACCAATGTCTTGTCCCAATGTCTCAATCCTTTACATTTATGATTTATGCACTTTCTCTCTTGTGATTATACATCCATATGAATATTTTAAAGTATTTCACCACCAACTCTGAGTTTCCAAAGGATATTGTTTTATGTTTGTAAATATCCATTCTAGTTCAGTTATCTTCAGCATGTGCCCATATTGCAAAGGTTAGTGCTAAAAGTCACTTCTTTTTCCTCCAGTGGATTTTGCAATGTCACTCCTAAAAAATCAGATAAATATAAAAGTATAAAAAGAATAAGTAGGTCTGGAATGGTGGCTCAGCAGTTATGGCACTTGCCTGGCATGTGTGAGAACACGGATTTGAACCCCAGCACCATGTACACAATGAAATATTGGAGCAACGGAAGCCACATGAAAAAGTACATAGAGTTAATTCTTTCTCTTTCACTGTCTCTCTCGCTCCTACAAAAAGAAAAAAAAAAAGAATAAGTAATGCAGAATAGACTTTTAAAAACTGTAGGCTTAGAAAGGCTGTGTGGGCAGAACTTTGCTCTTCTATGTGTGTGGACCTGATTCACAGTCATCGTACTCCCCAGCTGATCTGTCACCACCAGTTCCCTCTCAGTTCTCCATGACTTTCTCTGCCTCCATTCTGCCATCTTAATCAAGCGCACCTGCAGTTCAGAGTCTGGATTTGCCATAGCATCTGTGGGTGTGTTTCTGCAGGAGCCTGGACTTAAGTACTACAGAAGAAGGAAGAACTTGGAAGCTGCCAGCGAGAGAGACCTGTCCTGGGGCAAGTGCTTTGATCCTCTTCAGCTTCCATTTACTCTTTGTTAATTGGTTCCTTATCCTCAGTCTGTGGTTCTTCTGTAATGATTAAATGCATTCCCATCTAATATAAACAATAGATACATTCTAGCTTCTTCTTTGAATACTTGAGATTTAAATTTGACTGTGAAAGAGGACAGCTTGTGTTGGGATGCAGCACGTATTTGAGATTTCCATGTGTAAGTGTGCTATGTGTGGGAAGGCAAAAGATGCCATTTATCAGAACTACCATAAGAATATGAGGTAAGCTGCCTGTGCAACATTCAGGGATGCAATTGCAAGTGCATGGATTCTATTTATGAAGATTAGGCCATAGAAAAATAAAGAGGAACACTTTCTTTACTGTGATATTAGAGAAAATATATCTGGTTGGCACATAGGTGTTGTTGCTCTATCCTCAAGTCAAAGTAACTTGTCCACTAAAGTAATACATTATAAAATTATAGCAAAGAAAATACTGCCTGCACGACTGTGGGATGGGCATGAACTAACAATTCAGTTGATCACGTAGGTAAAATTTACAAGTATTTTTTCCTTTTTTCTGTTAGATCTGTTTCTATTATTACCTAGACATGCTGGAGGATCTTAGGCAATCTTCATATGCTTACATTAAGTGTTCAATATTTACTTTTCTTGGGGTTGGGGATTTAGCTCAGTGGCAGAGCGCTTGCCTAGCACATGCAAGGCTCCAAATTCGGTCCTCAGCCTTTAAAATAATACTAATACTACTACTACTAATAATAATGATAATAATAATAATAATATTTACTTTTCTTGAATTGTATGAAGTAGCCATAAGTGGTGCATGTGTGTGTGCGGTGAGTTCAAGAGGATGGAAATACATTAATTTATGTAGCACTAAGTTGGGCACGGTGGTACGTGCCTGTAACCTCATCTGCTCAACAGGCTGAGGCAGGAGAATTGTAATTTGAAATCCAGTCTGGCAACAATGCCAGAACACTCTTCAGAAGATGGATGTGGTGACACATTCTTGTAATCCCAGCATTATATTTGGAAGCTGAGGCAGGAAGATGGCAAGCTCAAACCCAGCCTTACTAGCTTCTTAATTTGAGATCCTGTCTCAGAATCGAAAAACAAAACAAACAAACAAAAAATGCAAGACAAAAACAACAACAACAAAAACCCACCCAAAATTAAAATCAAATGGGCTGGGGATGTGGCTTAGTGATTAAGCACCTCTGGGTTCAATTCCTGGTACCAATGAAGATAAAAAAAAAAAAAAGAATAGAACAGCAAGTGGGATTAGAGCACTCAGTTTGCAAAACATAACAAACAAAACCCCTAGGTTTTAGTGTAGCTCCTCTCCCATCCTATAATTAACCTCGGAAACTTGATCTCTCTCTAGTTTCGCTAAGTAGCATTGTGGAAATGAAGGACATATCTTTTCCCCAGAATTTGCCAGAGTATAAATACAGTGTTGTATGAGAGCCCTTTGACAGTTACAAACAAAACACAAATCTGAAGACATTCTTATAAAACTTAGACTGCCATTCACATTCAAACACCAGTATCTTATATTATGTAGGAATTTTCATAATTGACAACATGTTTTAGTATTTAAAATGACAGAACACTTGTGGATTTAGGCTATTAGTCATCAAGAATGTGCTCTGATCATTATTACTTTTTTGTAGATTGAGTGTTGTCACCCAAAGTGATGTTCACGCTCATCTAGCCAAGAGTGGCTCTAGCACCAGATAGGGCCACCAGTCATCGCTGTTCAGTGCTGTGACCTCATCGATGCTGTGTGCCATCTTCCTGGCCCTAAACACAGAGCAATTTTGTCACTTTACTTTGACCTAGCAATTAGTAGATGGCACACAGTTTCACTTTGTCCATAATTGGCCTCAAACATATTCTAATTTAATAGCATATTAAATTAGCAAAAATAGGAAGATGAATAAACAACACCAAACCTCAATATTTTCATCCTGTACAGAAACTAGCATTGCATTTGAAGCTGTTTTTGATTTCACAATGTCAGTTCTATCAAAGACTTACCCAGATAATAATACAGATTGAGCATTCTTAATATAAAACTCCAAAATTAAAAATGCTCCAAATGTAATGTTTGCTCACATGTGAAAATGCTCAGATGTAATACCCCAAGTAGAAAATTCACAATGTGAAATTTTGTTTGATGCATAAGATTGTTAAAAACATTGTACAAAATTACCCACAGGATATATATATATATATATATATATATATATATATATATAATGTGTGCATACACAAATGAATTTTGTATAGACTTGTGTCCTATCTCCATGATTTCTCAGTGTATATATGCAAATATTTCAAAATCCAAAACAATTCTAATCTGAAGCACCTCAGACAAGGGAAACTTTACCTAGAGTAATATTTTGGTTGTTCTACAATCATATGTAATATAGCTAAAATTCTAAACTCCATTAATACAAATATCACAAAAAATGGCACATATCTGTAATCCCAGCTACTTGGGAGGCTTCTGAAGCAGAAGTATCCCAAGTGCAAGGTCAGCTTTGGCAAGTTAGTGACACCCTGTCTCAAAATAAATAAAAAGGTCTGAGGATGTATGTCAGGGGTAGAGCAGCCCTGAGTTTAGTACTGTCCCCACAAAAAGAATAAATTGTTTAAAAATATTTAATGCACAAATGAAAACATGCGTTTTACTCAATTATCAGACTAAAAATTTTATACTACTTCCTGTTCTTTTGAAAAAATATTAAAATAAAAATGCAAATAATCTGTCCAATGATTGTAAGGGAAATTCCCAAACACCTTGTAGATACTTGAAAAATCTAAAACTAGAAGAAAATGAAAGACTCGGGAAAGTTTTGAACAGATCTGAATCATCAAGTTGGCTTTCCACACGTATATTCACTATAGCCTTGGCCACTTCCCCAGAGGTTTGCATCTCTTAAAATGCGAATGAAAGTTCCCGTGTGATCTGTATATGTTACTCATCTGTTTAAGGGAGAAACCTTCTCACTTTTCCAATGTTCCTTTGAATAGGAAAAACACAGATAACAGCATTCCTTAAACACAGTGTGCCTGGTGAGGAAAGTGGTATATGGTATCGTAGGTGAAATACTCAATGTTAGTATGAGAATTTATATAATGGACTGAAGTGGTCACCTCAAATATTTTTGGTGGGATAGGAAGGTGTAAAAGTAAAGAAACAGTGGAAAAAGGCATAAAATCAATAATTAAATAAAGCAACAATTTATATATCTCCTGACTGTAAGTGTGCTTAAGTGACCAGAATGGGGCAGGAGTCTGGTGAATGTCAGAGATTACCTGCTTTCGTAGCATCGTTTTCTTGATATAAGATGATAGTGTTTCTTAAGGTTTATAACAGTTCTTGGTGGTTTCTAGTGGTATATTAAGTAGCCTCCATCACTTCTAAAATTCTACATAAGCCTATTGATATAAGGGTGTGTTTGAAGAGCAATAGCATTTCTGATATTTGCAAACCCTTATTATTTTAAACACTTCACATATGTGGGCATGACAATCCACAGAGGTCAAGATTTATGTGACAAGAGGTGGTCACATTCTTGTATAAATTCAGGTGTGCTTTCAGAGTTTTTTGATGATCTTTCAAAGAACTATGCATTTTCTTACTTAGCATTAGAAAAATTGTGCATAGCTATATTCTTATAAAAATCCACAGTTTTCTGTGTGATTTTTGTCTGTGTGATTTATGATTTGCATAAAATTATAAAAGCATAGATTGTAGTAGAAAGTGTTTTGTATATGGATTTGCGGGCAGTTTCTGCTTAGAGGATATCATTAACCCTCATGCTGTAAAGGAAATGAAAGTGAAAGAAGGATGGGTGCTAAAAGTGCATGAATTTAGGACAAAGAGACAGGTAAGGAGGAGCGGACACAACAGTGCACCAATCAGTCTTCTTTTGGAATTTGATTAAGCTTCCATTTACAAATTCATTTTCTCTTGGGGGACTTTTATACATAATCTTCCATTACTAGGAATAGTACTGCCTTTCAATACAAAAGAAAAAATTTTATTGTACCAGGAACTAGCTGAGATGAATACCTACATTAAGAAGTCATGAAACTACTTCCAGAACTGTTCTCTAAAAAGTAAAAATGTAAAAATACACAAATAAAGACAATACATTTTGGAAGAAAGCAGGCTTCCATCATCATTTCCATAGCCTAGTCTCAACCTGGGGCAAAACAGAGACCCAGGAACCTTCACCAAGTCCTTGCTCCGCTCTGATTCTGATCATTAGCATTAATGCCCTCGGTCTGGGGACCCATGCATGGGCCCTTGCCAATAAACTCTCTCAATTTTCATTCTACCCATTTATGGCCCATTGCTCTCCAGGAATTGATCAAAATTGTCAAGAGAAAACCCACAGAATGGGAGATAATCATGGCCTGTGATTCCTTCAACCAGGGACTAATATCCAAAATTTAAAAAGCACTCAAAAACTTGATATCAAAAACACAAGCAATACAATCAATAAATCAGAGAACTAAACAGAAAATTCTCCATAGAGGAAATTGAGCAAGCCAATAAATACATGAGAAAGTGTTCTAAATCACTAGTAATCAGAGAAATGCAAATCAAAACCACATTAAGATTTCACCTTGGGGCTGGAGCGGTGGCTCAGCGGTTAATGCGCTTGCCTGGCATGCACAAGTAGATGGGTTCAAACCCCAGCACCCATGTTCACAACTAAGTGTCAAAGCAACAAAAGCCATGTGAAAAACTCAATAAAAATTCTCTATGTCTCTCTTCTCTGTCTTTCTCTGTCACTGTCCTTTATTTTTTTAAAAAACAATTTTATTTAGCTTTTCATGTGACTTTCATTGCTCCTAGACTTGGTTGTGTACGTGGTTCTGGGGTTTGAACTCACCTTCTTGCGCATGCCAGGAAAGCAACGTAACTGCCAAGCCACCACTCTAGCTCTGCCCTACTCTCTTTAAAAAAAAAAAAAAAAAATTTCACCTCATTCCAGTCAGACAGTCAAACAGCAACAAATGCTAGAAGGGTTGTGGGGAGATAGGAACACTAGCACACTGTTGGTGAAACTGCAGACTGGTATAAGTGCTCTGTAAAGCAGTGTGGAGACTCCTCAAAAAATTAGGAATGGATCCACCTAATGAACCAGCTATCCCTCTTCTGATAGAATCAGTGCATTACAGTGACACAGCAAAACCTATGTTCATAGCAATTCAATTTACAATAGTTAAATTATGGAATCAACCCAGATATGCCCGTCACTGGATGAGTGGATCAAATACGTGTGTGTGTGTGTGTGTGTGTGTGTGTGTGTGTGTGTGTGTGTGTATACAATGGAATTCTACTCAGCTATTAGAAATAATAATATTGTGGTCTTTGAAGGTAAATGGATGACAATGGAAGAAGTCATGCTGAGCCAAGTTAACCAAACCAAGAGAATGAAGGGCTGAATGTTTTCCCTCATTTGTGGAGGCTAGAGCTATAACCCAGGCTTGGGTGAAAGGTAGTAAAACTCATGCATTGGACCCACTGAGGGCACAGAAACACTTAATCTAGGGGAACAATAGACATGTGGGTGGGTG
>PVKS010034883.1:0-20531 GCA_004027875.1 Aplodontia rufa
TTTTTTTTTTTTTTTTTTTTTTTTTGACTGAGGTCAAAGCTAAGGCCAAAATTAGATGTCAGGCCTCTCCATGAATCTGTGAAGGAAATGTTTCATCATGTTATTTGTGTTTCCAAGTAGCTTTTACATAATTTCATTAACTACCTATTACAGACCAGAACTCTCAGGTTATTTAAAATCTCTCTCATGAAATGGAAGTGAAAATCATAATTAAATTTTTTATGTCTGTAGTTATTAAATGAAATAGCTTCTATGTGAAGTTGTTCACTGATTTTAGCCTATAACAGGTACATGTTTAATGATGGTGCTTATTGTTACCAAAAAGTAAAGTGCCTTTCAGTTTAGAATTAGAGGGCATTTTGGGTGTGGGTATTACAGGAATATAGTGCCTACATGCCAGGATATCAAAAAATGCACAGTTTGCTCTCCACAAGAAATAATTATCTGGCCCCAAAATGTCATACATGCACACAAACACGAGGTCTTCAATTAATTGTTGATATTTGCTTTTGAGAATTTTTTTCTTTAAGAGGAAAAACTCAGGAGGCTAACTCAAATTCACGGATTCAGTGTATTTCTCCAATGAAAGCCAGCCTGTGCTGTAAAGTGAATATTCCAAGAAACTGATGAGAACAAGATGTATAATTTGACATGCTTATAAATTTTATCTTTTAATTTTGTGTTGCTGTCTGAAAATCCATACATTTCCATTTCCCCTTCTGTATGGCTTTTCTTTTTGAAACATTTATGAAGCTAATTCCTTGACATATGTATAGATTTGTAGACTCCAGAAAAGAAAAATGTTTTATAGCCATTTTCTCTCACCACTTTGAGGAAAAGGAATAAGAAGTGTAAAAAATGTTGAAAGCATGTATATACTGCTCTAAACATTAGGCTAGGGGATACTTCCAGTGATGTTATTCTGTTTAGTCTTTAAGAAAGTAGCATTCGTATTTCTAGCATTTTAATTAATCTCCTCTGCCTTTCTACTTATGTAAGTTAACAAGATACCCAGAGGATAGTGCAAACTCCTATTGAATTGTAGTTTTCTTAAAAATCTCCCTTGCTCTATATATACTTGGAGAAGGAAGAGGTGAAACACACATAAACAATGTCAGGAAAAGCCATTTGATATTCCCTCATCTGAGGGAATATCCAACTTGTGAAATGCAAGGTTAGCCAATGTTAGCACATAGCAAGTGCTGGCTGTGTGCTTAAGGGCTCTTGAGGGAAGGTGTTATTTTGAGCTCTTAATTTTTCCAAGATGTCAGAAGATTCTTTCCTTGCAGAAGCAGTGAGAAGCTCGTAAGAGAATGAAGGCTGTATAGGAAGGGACCCATACCATGCATACTGCTTGAAATCCTGTTTCCAGGAGGAAAAATTGCAGGATGCCTGGATGTCGCCCCGAGGAAGGGCGGGGGAGAGAGAGAGGATGACTTAATCACTTTGGAGAGAAAGTGGAGTTATCAAGTCAACTGTGGCCTCCTCTGTCCTATATATTCTTCAGTATGATTTTATTAACTGCTAATAACGATTCTTTGAAGGGTGTGTTTCAGTGTGAGTATGTATAAATTATGCAGCCCAGTCTGTTTCTTGATGTCATTTTCTGCTTCTTGGAAACATCAGAATTTATATGAAAGGTAAGTGACTAAATTAGACACAGTTGAAATCCAACACATTTTCATCCTATTTGCTTAGCTGAATCTTTACTTCAGTACTGTGTTGAATATAGAGGTTCTTTTTCCCTTTTCATTTAAACTCCAGATGTTATTTTGGAAATAGGAATATGTACTAACATTCATTCATTTATAACTGAACTGAACTTAATAATATGGTGATAATAGTTAAGTGTTTTCAAGTTGCTCTCACTCAACTCCTGCTAGCACATTTCTGAATGCAAATCTGCTTATTATAAGTTCTGGACTAAATAATTGTATTTATTTCTTGGGTGTTCAGAACACATCTAGCTTTCTGGCTTTCTCTCCCCCACTCCTGTTTCTCTTTGCTTGTTTCAGCTTCCCTAGTAAGATTTCTTAGTGTTCTCCAATAGCAGATCTAAAGTGGGTTGGACACACCATGCTGAATTCATGGCAGTGACTGCTTGAGAGACTGTCAATGTTCTGGGAACTCTCCAGGGGCAGAGTGTGTCTTTTTTATAATCCTTGCTTGTAAATTGTTTCTGGTTCTTACAAAAATGGAGCCCAAATCATCAATGATGCATTTTGGTACGTTGACTATGAAGGATAGACAAAAAGTAAATGAGTTCAACTGGCGACTGCCTGAAAGAGTTGTCTAATGTGTGGCTGCTCTGAGGTTCAAGAAGAGTTATTAATTCTTATTATTACCTTGGAAGCCTACTCTGAATTAAATAAATAGTCTGTATGTACCAGGTTCTCCCACAATCCTCAGAATTCTTGATGCAAGTGCTTTTGCTAAAGCAGCAAAATGGAGTCCATTAAATCCAAAGCCATCAGTGAACCTCAAAGGAGCAGACACATCTGCCAAATATTTATCTGCCCATTCATATTTGTAGTTTTGATTTGCATTGTTTAATTTTCTGATGTTGGATTAAAAACAATTGCATGGAATTCTTACGCATCTATTACGTTTTGTTCCAGCAATTTAAAAACAAAGTATTGTATTTTTAAATAGTATAAATTGTATTTTGTGCTTTCAGCACAATTTTTTTTAAGAGAGAGGGAGAGAGAATCAACTTTATTTAGCTTTTAATGTGGCCTTTGTTTCTCCGACACTTAGTTGTGTGTGTGGTGATGGGGTTTGAACCCAGGTCCTCGCACATGCCAGGCAAGCAGTCCAACCACTAAACTACCACACCTGCCCATCCCAGCACAATTTGATCAAAGCTTTTTAATTGTGAAATTTGTTACCTTACCTTTTGGCTTATAAAGGAAAATTAAAAGTCAGCAGAAATTAGTTCATATAAATACTTAGAAATAATATCTGATTGAGTTTTATGGAGTTTCATCTCTCTTTAAATTGTTCTGGAAGAGTTTGTTAATTGTTTCATGATAGATAACAGTAGTACATGGCAAGACAGTTGTCAGTATTAACATGTTAAGAAGTATATACAGGAAAAAAGAATCATCTAAGGAAATCTAAGTACATGTTGAGACAAGTGGCCTTTGTATTTTCCCTGAAGGAGAATGTGGTATCTGCACCATATGTGTTATAAGTATGTTTTGGGAATCATTTCATGAAATATTAATACATTTTAAAATAAAATGAATAATTTGCATGGAAAAGATTTTAAAAATTTTGAGATAAGTGAATGCTTCATAAATCATAAAGGCATATGGGAGTGAGTTGTCTCTCCAAATTACTGAAATCAATACATTGTAGATTGTACAAACCTGTCAAATTGATAGTGATAAAAATACTTTTTTAATAATGTGAGGAACATATTTAGAAGTAAATATTATACATACATGCTTCACCAGAAGTGTGTGGGGGGGATCTTCATAGATTTTATATTAGTGGTTCTGTTTGGCTATGTACTTATTCTTAAGCATTTGATAGAGGATTGTTCTGTTTCTTTTCAAGAGGCTCTTATGAGATTGGATTTGTATTGATGATTTTTATTGCTGCAGATTACTAAAATAGACTCTACAATATAATCTAAATACTGTAATAAAAAGTTTATTCTTCCTAGTATCTGTGTATCACAATGCATTTATATCTTGCCTAGCTTAAATTGTCTTAGTCCTTGATTACTGGGCATAAGCAAATAGTGGGCATGATGTTGAAATAAGTAATTATAAAAAATTATCATTTTGTTTCAGCTATTTTGTATTGTTGGATATTCATGTTAAGATTATATTTTAAACTAGTCCATAAAAGTCATTGAAAAATAATAGTATCATTTCTCCAAACTAAGCTAGTTGGCAAGTTTTTGATTCATTTATTTGTTTATTCATGGACCAGAAATTTATTCAATGCCCAGTATATGTTAAAACTACTGAATGCTAGCAAAGGATGTCTTGTTTCTTTTCTCTAGATAAAGTTGATTTGATTAATTTATGGGTTTTGTCAGTATTTGGATATCAACTTCTGGTATTCAAACTCATGGTCAGGCAAAAATATTTGTTTTTGTGGTAGAAGAAATTCCTAGTTGCAAACTAAAGAACTGAATCGGGAAATTAAAAACACGTTGTAATTCTGATTATCACCGCCCAGTAAAAGTTGGCCTGGAGACAGGACTGCTTGTTTTGATTAAATTGTATGTGAAAAAAACAACAGGAGGAAGCTAATATGTATAGGAAAGTGTTGAACTATGCAGTTCTTTTTCAGTATTTTTTCTTGCTGGACAGTTTAAGCAATATTCAGCAAAAGTGAAAATTATTTGGATTTCAATGGATTGCTGTGCCTGCAGTACAAAGTTATTTAAGTCTCTATGATAGTATCTGAAGTAGTTATGCTTCTTGTCATTTTTCAAAGTTCAAATCAAAGGTGTTTGATATTTGGAAGATGCTTTATATTTCTCTTCTAGGATTATACAGTTGCAGTCAGTGTAGTTTTAAAACTGCTTAAACCATTTTACATATTTGTTTGGTTTTCATGTAATTGTCTATAAGTAAAAGTTCCAGTATAATAAGACACAGATGGAATATAAGTTAACAGTTAAATTGGTGTCTCTGCTCATACATACACTGTTAAATATGAGTTTAGAGTGAAGAAGTGTGATAGTTCATAATAATCTATATGACAGCTTTTTTTCCACTGAGTGTTCTGGGAAACAATGTTAATAGGCCTTATGCACTGAGTCTCTCTAGAAGTAAATGTGAGAAAACTAAAGGGTCAAAGGTATACAATTTATTTATTTCAGGATGTCATGGTATCTTCAGTTTGTACCTATGCACTGTGAATCAGTGAAAGAGATAATCAGTGTTTGTCAAGAACTCTTTGACAAACATCGCTCATGACTAATAATACCTTGGGGCTGACTTTAGGAAGTGGTGCCTTAAGATGGTGGCCCCATAGATCCTAGGTTTAATTGGTCATTCCCAACTCTGAAATTACTACATCAGTTCTGAGTGAGTTTCATGCAGTGTGTATCTTCTGAGGTTATATCAAAGTAGATGTTATTTGTAGGAGTTTTAAAACATACAATTATGGTTACTATTATTTTCTCTGAATAACAGTACTTCACAAGTACATATATGACTTTGCCTGCCAAATGCTTTATAACCTTTGAATCACTTGGTTTTTAAACAAATTCATGTGGAAAATCCCATCTCTCATGGTTCTTCTAATGTGTGAGGAAGCAGAGTAATTTTGAGGAGGTTCATAAACCTCAGTTTTCACATCAAGTTTATACTCCATTGACCTTACCTGATCTATTAATATTGGTTTTTCAAAGATAATTTTGTACATTGTACACCTAAGAAGTAGGATCTATGTCAGAGAGCAGCAAATTATAACTGGGCAGTTAGGCAGGGCTCAATTGTAGGCCAAATCTGGCCAGTGCTTATAATCTTTTAAATAAATTTTGATTGAAACAAAATCATTAATGTTTGTTCATGTATTGTTTGTGATTGCTTTCACACTATAATGACAGAGTTGAACAGTTACAACAGAAATCATATGGCCTACAAACATTTATAGTAAAATAAATTATTTACTACCTAGTCCTTTCTATAAAAGTTTCCAACCCCTGATCTAGATCACAGCCTGAATTAAACACTGTATGCAGGGGTTAGAATGATGTTTACAAAATTGTACTATGTGTATAATATGTAAAGGGTAACAGAAAACAGTGAGGTAATTCCCCTGAAAAGAATCCTGCATTTGTTCCGTGAGTGTAAGAGGCACTCATCTGTTCATTTATACACATTCCTGTGCATTAATTATGGGCTTTAGCATCACAGTACTTGCTGAGTCTCCATCCTTCAGGCACAGGGTTATCTAACAAAGCTGCCAGAGGCTTCAATCAAGTCCTTCTTATAGAAAACAAACAAATGATTAGCCTTTACAGTATAGGCATAAACAGGAATTTGACTCATGAATTTCCTAATTATACTGAACCATTTTGGAAATCAGTTGGCATTCAACTTCTTGCTGTTACTCAGTATATAATTTACTTTTGCCAGATAGAAGAACTATAAACTATAAGAAAATTGTTAAATATGTCAAGATTAAAATTCATTTTCACTTAAGTATTTTTTTTTCCCTCTTTGCTCATAGAAAACGAGTTAATGGAAGTAGGGAAATAATTGGATGTCTGTTATCCATAATTTATATGATTCATACTAATTTGCAATAATCCTGTGAAGTAGGTTTCATTTTCTCCACTTTAGAGATAGGGAATCTGAGGCTCGCAGTGTGAAAGGACCTACCCATTCATTGTCACATTAGAATGTAGTTTGTGCAGGAGTCCAATTGGGACTTTTGAATCCCTAGACAAACTCCATCTTCCTTCATTGGGAGAATTATAACCCATTCTCCATAATTTCTGTAACCAGTGCCTAAAACAGATCAGCTCTTTTTAGGTTTCCTTTCCACCACAATGTTCTTTTAGTTGTGCATACTAACTGACAAGCTAAATTCTCATTTTTGGTTGTATAGCACCAGATTATTCTGTTTATTGTTTTAGCCAAGTGAAAAATCAATTCTGAAATAAGATCTATAAATTCCTTTTTGATTCTGTCTAAACTAGAACAACCAAATGGTGCACATTTTCAGTGCTGAAACCAATTTTGGTTTTATCAGAAATGCAAAGGTTCATTTCACCTCTCCAGGCCATTCCATCACTTCTCAAAAGTCAAATGCCAGACTTTCCACAAATAAAATTGCCTAAATAGTTATCCTAAGGAGTTGTTTGGCAGAATTAGAAGATGTACCTTCAGGAGATTCTTTCCTGTGTAATAACATGTTCTGAGTGACTCTGCAACATGTATTATTTTCTGAGATTTTTTTCCATATTACATTTGTCTTTTATGTAGAAGACTGATCTGGGCCAGCTCATTAACTTTTGTCTTTTGTATTTTGCCAAAGCTGCACAGAAGTCTTCACAAACAGGAACTCTTATTGGTATGATTGCTTTGAATTCAGATCTATATAAGATCTGTAGGATATTTCATGGGATAAAGCTCTAGATGCAGTTACGATGACAAGGTTAGTCTTGGTTTAGGGTTATGATTGGATCCTTGAATTTAGGGAACATTTTCATCAGTACAGCAGATTCTATTGGATAGCACTCGTCTTAAAAGAAGCGTATTGATGTTCTTACAAAGTAAGAACACCAACTAGCACTACTCATGCATTAGTAGCTTAACCACTCTAGGCTACCGTTTTTTTTTTTTCATCTGTAAAATGAGATTGTATAGGAATTCTGTCTCTATTTGAGATATGCACATTTTTAATTTGTTAATTTTTTAAACTTGCAAATTCAAATATATGTGATTTCAAATGTCCTTTGGGGTGAGTGGGTTGTTTCTGATTACTTTGTCCCACCTTTCAATCTACTAACAAGGAAGAGTTCCAGTTTTCATCTAAAATCTATGTGAAGAAATAACAAAACTTTTAACCAAATTTGTATTATTAGCCTTCGTTAAGGAATAGGCACCTTTAATCTGGTTTATTGTCTGGTCTGCTTTCTTAAGTAATTTGGTTGTTTTAAATTACCATTCCTTTTGGAGTTATTTTCACAGTTGTGATCCAGAGGTCATGTAACAAAGCTATATATTGTTATATACATTTTGGTCTTTGATTTTGTTATCTATTAAACATGATAATTTTCCCACTTCAATTTTAAAACTTTAAAACTCTAACTTTCTAAGTACCATTGCAGCTAAGTTTATTGATTGTAAAAGATAAATTCAGTTGTAATTTCAGGAACCACAAATAGAATTAAACAATAAATAGGAAATAACCTCATTTCATCAGTATGTATTCAAAACCAGGACTAGTTTAGTAATGCTTTCATAGGGAAGTCACTTAAAAATGTAATTGATTGCTATATGATTCTATACAATGGATGACTCAGTTGTTTCTATGTGTCCAAATTAACTGCAAAATGGGGAATTCTAACTAATATACATCCCCACTGGAACCAGCAGGTGTTTGTCATATTTTCCAGGTTAGCATCACTGAAGGGAGTATATTCAAATGAGTAAAGAAAACTTTAAATTATATATTTCTCTTGTACATAATTGATGTAGTTACTTTGATTGGGTTCACCCCATTAAACATTTAAGTTTAATATTTACATATCAAATATGATGGTGACCAGTTTAAGTAAAACCTAAGACTGACTATGTAGACCAAAATGAAAAGAATGGAATTTTAAGTACCTTTTGGATTTTTGAGATTTAGAAAGGCAAACTGGTAGGAAAACTAAAGCTATTGAGATTATCATAAAATGCCACAAAACTAATTTTGTTAACAATGTGCATTCCATCCAATACACATCAGTATAATTAATTATAAAAGATTATTAAAATTATGCAAATCAGTTTGATTTTAGCTTCATTAAAATTAATTAATTTGTAAAAATAATGATTTTTATTGATATTTTACTAAATAGATTGTGAAATGAAAGAATTACTTTTAGGAAACATTGCTGGCATTACACAGAAGATGATTTTTAAAGGAAGCATCATGATAAGTCATTATTTTAATGGAGGAATGATTTCCTGGCATGTTTGAGGACCTGGGTTTAAACCCCAACACCACATACACAACTGAGTGTTGGAAAAACAAAAACTAAATGAAAAAATAAACAAAATTGATTCTTTCTTCCCCTCTCTCTCTTTAAAGAAACAAAACAAAGGCATAGCAACACATAATCTAGGGCAATAGATATGTATTGGGGGCAGGTGGGAGAGGGGAGACGGAGGGAGAACAGGGAGGGATCTAGGGGGTAATTCTGGTTTAAGAACAAATACATATCATATTGTTACTTTATATGCATTTATGATTATACAACACCTTGACTCCTTAATAAAAAATTAAAACAAAACAAACAAAACAATCCATGGAGAAAAGGGTGTGAGAAATACCTGATGAATCCTGAGCTGCCTGACAGTTTGACTAGAAGCTATCCTAAAATCTTTGTGTTCACCCAAAATTGTGTCTGGTAATGAAAGTTCCTTACTTCTAACATGAGCATATGACTTAACCAGAGTCATTGTGGCAAAGAAACCCGATCTATGAAACATTCTCATCCTCTGCTGGTTTCATAGAAGCCAAATAAAAAATTGATGTAGGAAATTAACTTCTCATAAAACACATTTGTTAGGCAACTCCTCCATATACACAGTGGATTAGAAGTTGAACCAAAGAGGGATAGCAAAGGTGCATGCTCCTAAGCAGTCTGCAATTTGTATAAGCAAGCATTAATTACAAAAATCTTGTCACTAACACCATTAAACAAGTATTGTCTGTCTGTAAATGCCTTATAATGTGCCATTATTGAGGAAGTAAGTGGTTTTACATTCTTTGCAGTAAATGAAAGTGATTGTATGGAGAAAGTCAGACATTCGGCACATAGGACTTTCTTTTTTTTGGTAGCTGGGATTGAGCCAAGGGGTGCCTTTAACCCCAGATCTTTTATATATTTTGAGACCAGGTCTCACTAAGTTGTTAAGGGCCTCTAAGTTGCTAACGCTAGCTTTGAACTTGCAATCCTCTTGCCTCAGCCACTTGAGCTGCTGGGAACACAGGTGTGTGCCAACATCCCCACTAGAAAATAGGACATCAGTGTTCCTAAATTCCTTGAACTGGTTTGGTGGACTCTGAAAATCTCCTAAGTCCAGGTTCCTTGCCCTTTCAAAGTACTTCTTCCAGGATAATGGGATAAAACTTTAAAATATATATATTAATATGCTTGGGATCTACAAAAATTTTTAGTTTCTTAGAGATTCAATGTTTTTTGACTCAATATTTCATTCAAGTGTTCTCATACTAATATTATATATATTTACAATTTAAATTACTAGGCCCACTTAAAATGATAAAATCCATTATTTAAATCAAACAGTCCAGAATAGTTTCCACACTGTTCTAAGAGAAACATACTTATTTTTTTAAAAAATGAAGCAATTTATTCAATTTTTTCAGAAAATAGTAACTTTTTAAAACTTGTTTCCTATTGTGTTGTTCCTATGAGTTGAGCACATTTTGAACGTAATTTGCTTCAGAAAGCTATGAGATACGCATTGCCTTAGCTACTGAGTAGGGTCCTGAGCTATGGTTATGAGCAGGTGTCAGTCAATTTATATACTATAATATTGTATAGCAAGGCTTCTGTTATTATTATAATAATATCAGAAATTTATGAAGTTGTGTGTCCTATTATTTTGTACACAGGTAAACTTTCCTCAGTAGTTTAAGATCTAAAATAATGTTGAGTAAGTTTGCTGAGTTTGGTTTTCTAATATTTATTTTCTTCTGTGGAACAAAAATAAATATCTGATTATGTTGTGTGAATTTATTTCCAGCCATTTTAACATTGTAGGCTGAGTTAAATGTCAGATGACTTCAGTATCCATTGGAAATCATTTGACCTACTTAATATTTACTCTGTTTATCAAACCACAGCTCATATGCTCGGGATATCTGGATTAAATGTTATTCTTTAGGTAATTAAGGTTATTTACATACTTTCATTTGCTTTCAGATATGACCTTATTTCTGGTACTGTATAACCATGGAGATTTGATGACACTAACTTAGGAAAAGGGACAGTTTTCTGTGTCTGGGTAAGAACACTTAATTTTAGCATCAGGCCCATACTATTTAAATCCTGAACATAAACTTGACAGGTCTATCTAAACTTTTTACTGTATATTCTTGTTTATTCTACCTGTGAAACTTTTTTTTTTTAAGAGAGAAGGACAGAAAGAGACAGAGACAGAGATAGAGAGAGACAGAAAGGATCAATTTTTATTGAGTTTTTCACATGGCTTTCGTTGTTCTAACACTTAGTTGTGTATAAGGGTGCTGGGGTTTGAACCCGTGTATTTGCGCAAGCCAGGCAAGCACCATAACTGCTGAGCCACCGCTCCAGCTCCCCTGTGAAATTTTTTAATCCATTAAACTATCTCCTAATGGTTTCCCAATTTTTTATTCTTTTGCCATCCCACAATTAATATTTTCATGTCCTAGGTTTTCTCTCTTATTGTTCACAGTTTTTATTTGATGCATTTAATTCCATGGAAGAGCCCCTTAGTACTCATTCAGACTTTTTTAAAGAGTTAGAGGTTTGAACTGTCCTCTTTATCATTTTATTCTTCCTTGTCTCTGCTGTATTTCTATTCTACAGAAATATCTATTCTTTTATGTTTCTAGTTTATCATGAGATGGTGTAATACTTAAGATGAGGCCTATCTGACAGGGAGTCCCTTAACTTATTCTGCAAGAGAATTGTTGTAAAAGAATTGTAAAAGATAATGGAATGGAGTGTGCACTCTTCTAATTTTAAAATCACTGCTGTTACTAAACTATTATTTTTTACTTGAAATAGTTAAAATATTATAATAGACTGAAGGTTAAAAAAATATTAAATGACCTAATGGGGAAAACTGGGAGAAGGTAGGAGGGGATTGCAAGTAAGAAGTTATTTGACTGCTAAATTGAATTTATTTAAAATTAAAATATATTCAACATTTTGTCATCATATGTGATGTTTAAGGAAGAAGACTTATGATTAAAAGGATAATAATTGTCCAGAGTTTGAATTAGTCAAAGGCATTTTAAAATGAATATGACTAATTTTTTACTAGAGTTCTTTCCCCAATTATTGTTATTTACAAATTAAAATGAAACTAATAAAAAGTTCTTCTCATGGCACAAATGCAATAACCACATCTAATCATAATTGATATTTTATTTTAAGTTAATGGAGGATAGAAGCTTATGTAATTTATTTATTGCCTATCATCAGTAGAATAATGCAGTTTCAGTGAGGTAAAGTAATAATTGTATTATTGATATTCTCTAAGTATTATTATCAGCTTTCTTATTTTACTCATGCTAAACTTTTGTAGAAGAAAAATATTTTTATTGAGAAAAAAGCAAGATTTGCATCTGTTCAGGCAGTTTGGTACCAGTGGGTGTTTATACGTATTTGTTTGTGTCAAAAAGATGGGATATATGGTTGTATTGATGTTTACAGAGTAGGATTTTTTTGGTTTTGATTGTTGTTTTTGTGGTTCTTTTAGGGAGTGACTGGAGCTTAGGAGAGTTTTTTTTAATTGAAGTAGTTAAGATATCATTGTATTGACAAACATTTTAAAGAAATGTGTAATGAGTCATAATTTGATGAGATTATTTTGAAAATCAAATTTTCAGCTTGGAAGTTGTTTGTGTTCAAAGAATGCAGATTTTCTGGTAATCATAGAATGCCTGTACAAAATGTCAAGAAATAATTAGGTATATCATTTTTCTATTATGCCATTTAGAAAAGTAAAAAGAATTGCTTGAACGACAGTTAACAATTTAAGATTCTTTATAAAATCATAAAAACAAATATCTCTTCTTATTTATGCATGTTTAATTAAGGAGCACCTAATCATTTTAGGAAAATATTAGATAAGGAATTATGAATTTACTTCCAAACCTTGTATTTGTGCTAATTTGTTTTTATGGGTCAGTAAATCAATAGATGAAGGATAGATTATTCAAGCTTAATGTCTGACCTCCTCTACATGGGCGGGTGTTCACCTCGGTTAGTACAAGTCATCAGCTTAAATTAGCTCAAGCAGCTACTTTCACAAATGGTATCTGCAAAGATACAGAATGGTTGCACCTATGAACAGACTGTTCCTCTTAGTCTGTAATCTGAAACACTTGATTTAAAAAAGCTATTTGGACAATGTACTTAGGTTTATGTGTGCATGCTTTTTCCCTGCTCATGTATCAATTCAAATTTTAAAAGATCTGAGTTAAGTGCTCCATTCCCAGGAGATTTACTGTTTGGCAAATATATAAAGAGAATAAAAGTAATATTTTTGCTAGATTTATATTTCATAATAAAAATAAAAGGGCAAATACACTTTTTGTAGCAAATTCTATTTCCTCACTTGTGGAAGTATTTTGCTAAAAATGAAAGTGTCTTTTCTTTCAGATATTTTGAAAAGGAAGCCAAATGGTATGGACCATGAATGAAATGAACAATTTTCTGAAATTTTTAAGGACAGCAGGAATTTATGGAATAATTCTCCCTTTTATTTTTAGCTGTTAGAATGCTTATTGGGTGGCTCAGTAGTAGAGCACTTGCCTGGCATGCTTGAGGACCCAAGTTCAAACCCCAGCACCACATATACGGCGAAGTGCTGGAAAAATAATGACCAAATGAGAAAATAAAATAAAATTGACTCTCTCACTCTCTCTCTCTCCTTCACTCTCTATTTTTTTAAAGAATGCTTTTGGGTAAATACACCTGGTTCTGATATTTGCTGTTAAAATCCAGCTAAATTTCTCTAGATCAGATTTTTTCTGGGGCAATAATTATTTTCTTTCTTTCTTTCTATTTTTATTTTTCCTGAAGTGAGAGAGAGAGAGATAGAGAGAGAGAGAGAACCAAACTTGTCCATTTTTAAAATCTGGTTTTTGTTTTCTGTGATACGTAGCTTTGTATGTGGAGCAAGTGCTCTAACAGCTGAGCAACCCATCCAGCCCACAATAATTATTTCTAATAATACAAGTAGGGAGACTGTTGAAACTGTTTTTTCAGTAAAGATTTTTTTTTTTACTTTATAAAATCAACAAGTACATTCAATGAATAAAATCTTTCTCTAAGCCTTTTCCACCTTCTTATAACTGGATCAATGATATCATTCATACTCCTTACAGTCTTACTACTCATTTATTCTCTTGCCTTTAAAACAGTGATACTGAGAGACATTTTGGTAATAGTTCAAGGAACCTAATCCAGACTTAGTTGATGCTCCAGCATTACCCTCTAGAGTCCAAATCCTTTAGGATCTTTTTTTTTTTTTAACAAGTCTCTGATATCAGTAGAAATCCAGGTAAGGAGCCTTGAAACATACTTTGCAAACTCATAGAGAATCTTCTACTGTTATTTGAGTAACTGGACCTCACTAAGATAACTAAGAGATACTGCAAAGATTAAATGTGATAATATTTATGAGGCCACATTGAAAATGCTAAAACTATCAAAGTATTGATACCTATTTTTAATTCTCATTCACTAGAATATTAGGAAGAAGTTACTTGAGATCTTCAGAACACTTTATCATATTTCCTAACAATTACATTCACTCTTATTGTGTTCTTTCCATGGATTTATTCTAAAGATTACAATGAAGTTTGGATTTCTCTTGATGTGACTAAGTTATTTTTAGGAAGTAGAGAACAGCAATTTCTAGAAAAACTACCAACTTACAAATGGATTTCACTGTGTAAAATAATTGGTATTGGAATAATAATTTTGACCTGAAAATAGTAATTTCATGCAGGTCAACTTCAGGGGTAGTGTGATTTTAGTCTTTGGCACCAGGAGAATTCCTAGTGTAATCTTTCTCCTATATTAATCCACATTGAAAATATTGCTATATATTTTTAATGAGTAGTACTTTAATCAAATCTGAAAATTCTTGGAAATTTTAGCTTCAACTAATTTATTTAACAGCAACAACAGAAAGGCCTATTTCCTTTAAAATGCTTTTCATTGACTTCTAGGAAACTTAAAAATTAGCTATAAGCCATGAAATATGCAAATATCTTGAGTTAGTTTTGCTTACTAAATATAAGAAACTGAAAACTCTGAAGAACTGAAAAATCCTGTTAAGATTCAATGCTTTTTTTCCTTCCAACATATTTGTGGCACATACGAAAGTCTTATTAAATTGAAGGTGAAAATATGAAATATTTCTGAATTTGAGATAAAATTTCATTTTTCCTTAGATACAAGAATGTTTGTATAATTGACAGTTTAATCACATTATATAAAGTTTTATTTTCTATAGAGTACATGTAAATTTAATTTGTTACCCACTAAATTTAGTACTTCTTTTTATAATATAGTTTAGTCATATTTTTATGGAAATTCCTCTGAATTTCATCGCAATACACTTTTGCTTTTTCTTAGAGAAATTAAATTAATCTGTTTTGTATTGGTCTAAGAACCTAGGTATAGATGAATAAAGTCAAAAGTTCTTGAATTTTTTTTTGAACTTCTGTAGTAAAGTGATTTGTGGAAAAAAAAATCTGGAAATAGAGTGGCTATTCAGCATTTCTTTCTAATGAAGGATTGTTGGTCTCCTTCAGTGGGAATTTATTCTTCCATCTAATGGTGGAGAAACTAGGACACCTGCAGAACATTCTAACATTCATCCGATCACAAAGAAAATCACATCTGAGCGTTGAATACCTACATTTAGAAGTTTGATAGGTTGGGAAGGTTGGTAGGGATGTATTTAAATGTATTCCCCAATTCCAACCCCAGAGCTTTCCTGTTCTGGTTTCTAAAATATGCTTACTTCAAACTCTTGCAATGACAAGCACTGCTCACCTGACCCAGCTTTCTTTGTAGAATCACATAACAGTGAATGAGCTCAGGTGGGAGAATACGTGGTAAGCACTCTGCTAGCACATTGTTATCTGTCAATTCCACATCAGAAAACATTCATTTTTCAGCAGGCAATAAAAATATACTGAGTGGCACAAGCATACATGTCGCAGACTGCTTTTCACCATTTTTACAGAAAACGCTCTTTCCTAGATCCTACTATGGAAATTAATATAGAAATGTTAACTATAGATAAGATTTAGCTATAGGTAAGAACTGAAGCTTTAAAAGTGAAACAAGGTTTAAAAAATCCTGGCAGTAGCCCCTCATGAAAAGAAAAATTGAAAAATGGGTTATGTGAATCATTCAATAGAGATTGTAAAACATTGACTAATAATTATTAAATTTTATCAGATTCATTGAACAGCTTAAATAGCTGATGGATCTACCAAACAAATAATTAAGCCAGTCAGCACTCCTTCCTTTCTGCATCACCGGCCTACACACTCCCTTGTCTTTCTTTGTCTGTCTTTCCTCCCTCTCTCCCTGTTCCCTCTTTCCTCCTTTTGGGAATTATCACTAACAAGATGTAATGCTTTGAATTAAATACCACAAATGTTTTTGTAAAGAACTATTCCTAGGGAAAATATTTTCGAGTTCCAAGTGTGATGCCAGGAGCACTTCTGCTGCTGAAGTTGGTTTAGAGATACCCGCTGCTCCTTCTCAACAGTCAAGAGGAAGTAGAGGAAGTAAGCTGGCTGCCGCAGTTGGCTCCCCAGGCCCCAGGACTGGGACTCCAGACAGGCTGGGTGGGAGTGCCTTGGAATCTCATTTAGGTGGATTTGGAACAAGGAACTGAGGCCGTCTGTTAAAAAAGCATTTTTGAAACTAGCCAAATTTCTGCCCAGAGCTGTTTCTTTCCTCCCTTAAGTCTCCATAATGGACCTTTATGCTTCAATTTCTGTTTGAACCTCCTCTTGCTTCTGGCCCGTGTTTCTCTTCCTCGGGCTGACTGCAGCATAAATCCACAGTCTCAATGATTTCCTCCATTTCCCAGTCCTTGAAGCATCCCCAGACTATTGAGGTTTTTTTAAAGGCTTTCACTGCTAACACTAAAAGAAAAATAAAGTAAAACAAAGCTTCATCCTGTACCACCATGGGAACCAGACTCTGCTGTGCTGGTATTTAATCCCCCAAATGAGGGATAACGTTGTAAGTCATGTGAAGAACTAGAAAGACCATAGAAGCTAGCAAGTTTGAGGCATGGAAAGGACTTAAATTTTTATTTATTGCCACCACCAGTTTTGGTCTCTTTTATCCCATCTGGAGAGTTTGGATTGGGGTGATAAGTCTCTTGTAGAGATGGCAGTTGTGATGGAGGAGATAGGGAATCAAAACTAAGGGAGCCTGTCACAGGCAATAAACCAAAAAGGAGAGTAAACCAAGAGGGGAATGAATGCCCAAATGGCTATGGGCAGCTTCTTTGACCAGTTCTTAATGTTAGCTGGAACACAGAAGTTGACCACAGCCATGCATTTAGATCAAGGCTTTCATATTGCTAAATATAAACAGTGAGTATACTGAAAAGAGTTATTTCTGACACTTTATTCCAAACTTTAATTTGATTATCATCATGATTAAGTTTATTTTCTTTATACTGAAACAAGTGCACTCATTTATATTCATTTCTCTTTTCCTGGAAGCATATAATTAAGATTATGTGCCAAGAACACTGTCGTGATAGACTTAAATTACTGTCTTGTGTTCTTATAAGCTGGAAGAAGGGCAAAGAAAAAAAATATCATATAGATACTCTCTTGCTGTAATTTAAGATGATACTATTTATTTATTTGCTGCCTCTCTTCATGTCAGCACACATCCCTTCTATAGAACATATCTGATGAATTCCCATCTTTGTGATGGAAGCATGTTTTATATAACAGAAAAATAAAATTTAATTTTTCCCCTTGTATAAGCTTTGGATTCATTAGTTTTATAATAAAAATAAAACAACAGCCTGATATCTATAAGTGATAAGGATATCATAGTACTGTTGATTACTAAGAGACCCGCCCAGTCATGTAGTTGGTGAGGATTAGGTGAGCAGAATTAAGAAGCCAGGGTTTTCTGCAAATATAGAGATTTTTTCCTAACTTGACAGTGTCCTCAGGTAAGACCAGATGGATTGCTTTCTACTTTACACTAAACAAAAATATATTGCTTTTCCCTTACACCCCAGCATGCCAAAATTCAGAGCCTCTCTGTTGCTGCTCAAAACCAAAATAGCATTTGGTTGCATAACAATGAACAAACATAAGCAGAAGTTGATATGATGACAAAACTATTTTCTTCTATCTTGTTATTCATTGTTTAGTCTAAAAACAAACCGGGAGGAAGGGGAGAAATAATTATTCCTGGAGAGTATCTATAAATGCTAGGGCTACCACCAGTTATGATGATGTACAAATTATGAAATAATGCAGAGATTATCAAGTTTTACATCCAAAGCCAGAAAATTGATACCAAAATGGGTAGAATAGAATGACATAAGGAATGAAAAAAAGTTTTTTTCAAATCCTGTAGCTGTGTATGAAAATATATGGGAACCCAAGGAAAGTCAGTTCAAACCCAAATTTCTCCCTGTATTTTATGTTTTGTTTTGCTAGTATTTCAGCTTTCCTTTTGCTCTAACATTTTGATTTTTTTAAAAAATGTAAATCTTCCCAGACAGACCATTTTTCTGAACTTGTTGGAGTCAGGAGCTGTTCACATATTGGGCATGACTTGGATTTACACAAAGGAAGTCCTCTTAGTTAAGCCTCCTTCTGAGAAGTAGAGGAGAGATAAAGGGCAGGGCAGGATCAATAGCACCACCTGTTGGCTGATATCTTAGTTGTCCAGGAAAGAGAATTCCCTTTAGGAAGGAGTCAGTGACCTGGATGTGAAGAGCCCAACTTCTTTTCTAATACCCTACTTAGCACATTCCTAAAATGGGTGTCAAGGCTGAGCCTATTATGCAGCTCTTTACCAAACCCCTACTCCGACTCTGCCACTCACAACCATGTTTGCCAACTTTTTGTTTACAGAAACTAACTGGTGTCATAGTAATGGACAGACTGTCTTGGCCCTATATACTCCTCAAAATTCCTAGATTTTATTCCAAGATTTTTATTAGTCTACTATACATGTTACATAATCTTATTTAAAGCATCTTAAAGAGGAAATATGATTTCAAAGGGCAGTTAATATGAAGCAACAGTGTATCTTAATCTTGGGATTATATTATTTCCAAGATAAAGCAGTAAAACAAAGTGCTAGTATTTGTGCTCATGTCATGTGAAAGCTGCCATTGAAAAGTAACAACTTCAGTCTGATTTCTGGATAGACTGGAAGCCAAAAACAAACTAGACGTGAGTATCACAAAATGTTCAAATCACTTTTTGCCATTTTATTTCAAAGTATACTGTGGCAGACTAATTATTGTGTAAAGTTATTATGTCCCCGTTTAGTTAGAAAATATCTATGGTGTACTAACACTACATCAATGAATGTGTCTGTGTTGATACTTCACTTTCCTGATAATATAGTTTAAACACATTGGTGATTTTTAATTCATTAGTAACAGTACCCATTAAAAAAAGTATTCATTGAACCTAAGGGAATCGTGTATTTATACTTATTTTTGCTCTCAGATTTCTATACTTACTGTTTTTTGTTATTAGAAAATTTTGCTCAAATGACTGCTTTATAAAGTACAGTTAATTAAAATATAATGATGAGACTAGAATGTCAATGTGGCTATAAGTAACTATGGAAACATTTTTGATGGGTCAATCTTGTCTTGTCCTTAAGATAACTTCTGCTCCCATGTCTACTACAGCTGCCAACATCTGTGTCTTAAAAAGCACTTGAATTGTCCATTAGGTGCTAGTTACCATTTAAATTCCATATACTTATATAGGGATTATGTGTAGGAAACACATACATAATCTGCTTTTATATCTGCTTGTATATATACACACATAGAAATATGAATAACTAAATATACAGAATTATATTAATTATATAGATATATGGAAATACAAGGGCAAGTTTTCTAAATTTTGCGTTTGCTTAACTACATTGATATTTACATCCTAAATAGAATTACAGAGCAATTAAATCATGACAAACTTTGCAAGATGGACAGCTTCCAAATGAACTTTCCTTGGAATGGATACTTTTTTGCTCAACATTTGAAAAGTTTGGCATTTTAATAAATTATAATAAACTGCCATCATTTGCAATAAAATGACTATGCTATAAATAAACCAAACAAATTGTACATTTTAGTTGCATACATCTGTGTTGTATTGCTTTAAGGAAATCAATTGAGTTATTAGAAATACTAAAAGGCAACAATGGCTAATGGATAATGTATTTGATAGAACCAGAGTAACTTCAGGTGAAATTTCATAACTATTTCCAATGGACTTTCTTTTATCCAGGTCCAAATCAATATATAGAAATAGAACCTTTTAGAATTTCTAAAAAATAAAAATAAAAAGCCTTTTAAAAATAATTGCTTAGAACCTCCCTGCCAGCGACATGCAATAACAGCAACGTGTGCTTTACACTAGGCAGTGAAACGCTTTTTAAAAACCCTTTGTTCAGGACATGGCAGCACTCCTGAAACGTTGTCTCATAACCTGTCAGTGCTGCCAGAGGGAGGGAACCTGCTGCCCTGTGACTTTGTTTCCCCTGGAATGGTAGTGATGGAGTACTTGCATGATGTGTTTGGTGCCTTGCATGAGGAAGACATGCAAAGGCAAGGTCCAGTCTGCATGCTGCTTAATCCATGTTTTTCCTTTTCTCTCCTCCTTGTATGTGCTTTCAGAAGACAACAATGTGGAAGGTGGGTGCTTTCTACTTTATTTTCCAACTCTCATTTGCCCTTTATTTCTTAGTATTAATAGAGTGCATCGAATGTAGACGGTAAGTTGACTTTCTCTCTGAACGTCGGTTGCTTTCCGGATTGTGTCCCTTTTCATATAGAACACAC
>PVKS010034884.1:0-20532 GCA_004027875.1 Aplodontia rufa
CCCCCCCAATTACCCTCCCTTATCCCTCCCTTCCCTTTCCCTTTATAATTCTAAAAAAAAAGTATTAAACAAATATCAGAAATCTTAATACTATCTGCAGATGGTGGTGTTTAAATATCCAAAGTCACACATCAATATCTTCTTACTCAGTGAGCAAAAGAAAGCTCACTTGGAAAATATTCTCTTTGAAAAATTGTTTCTAGGGATAATTTCTTTCTGATAGGTGTATATTCCAAGGCTTTTATTGGGTTCAAGCTCCCTGGATTAACAAAGAGACACATTGCAAATGACTCTGCCCTCTCTCTAATGAAGGAAACAATCCCTGAGAGGTAGCATCATGTCCTAAGAATAAAGTACTAGATTTAGAGCAATTTATTCTTCCCCTTTTAACAGTACAATAATGATATCCATATACTGTATTCAGGATGCTAGAGAATGTGATTACAAAGAAACAAACATGTTCTGCCTTTAAACAAAGGAATGCTATATACTACATGAAGCAACAATTCTTTTATTATTATAAAAGCATAGTTAGTGATTCTACATGTGAGCAATTAGTTGGAAATGTTTTAATGGTCATGATTTATGGATGACAAGTTTGAGTAATTATTAAGCATAATTGTACTTAAATGATGGATCCCCCCATTGTTTATCTTCAGGACAGGGATGATGGCAAATGTATTAGGAAAATGCAGAGTTCAGTGGTTGCTAAATGAACTTATTAATGTTTACATATACAGCAATTTATCTATTAATACATACATGTTGGAAGTAGCTGACTATCTCCTGTCTTAGTCTGCTGAAAATCTTGCACAAATCTTCACTGATTTACTTTTGGATAAACACACAGACATTCCATTTCAATCACAAGTTCAGGTTGTCCTGAGGTTAATTTTGGTCTATTTCTGACTGGTGGAAGTACTTTCAAGAAAATGAAATTACTCTGCCTACTTGGCATGCAGTGGGGCATCAGGTCAAGAGCATCCAGCCACTGCCAACTCTGGGGAGGGAGGCCAGCTAGTGTGATCCTCAAGGGCTTTGCTTATTTCCACAGAACGATTTTCTAGGCATCCCATTTTACCTTTAATACCAGGGGTCAGTAAGACAAACTTGCTTTTGCAAAGGGCAGGATGAAATGCTGAATTTCTAAGCTTTAAAATCTTCTTCTTCTTTTTCATTACAGATAAATATAATGTAGAATCTTGTTATGGACTTTATGGTTGAGGGCACAAGTGGTTTAAAATTCTCTGATAAGAATACTTGGGTAATGAACTGATCATGAGTTAGGCTGGCCTCTTGCATGGAGGGAAAATCCTCTCATTTTCCCATTATCTCATTAGCTTTTCTGTAAGTATTTATTGCACAGGTTATAACATTTTTCTTCACAAAGAAGATATCTGTCTGCCTGTCTTACTATCTACCTGTATATCTTTCTACATCAGATGGTTTTTGTTTCTAGGAACAGAAAGACACTCAGATGACCTGAGAAATGAAATTGATTATAATAATAATGTGAAAAAAGAAGTCAAGGATTTTGACCCTATATCTGGGTTTTATACAAGAATCTGAAAATGCATTCTTCAATCATCTCTCAGCCATAGAGACCTGGTTGCCACATTGGTCCTTGAGAGCAGAAGTCACTACCCCCCACTTTAGGGTTTCACCATTAGGAAGCACTATGCTCCTACACCTCAGCTTCTTTGCTTATGCTATAATTCCGGGGCTTTGGTTCCTAACGTATTTTGCTTATTCATAGTCTCTCTCACTCATCAATTCTATCTAATACTATAAGTTTATCAGCCACCCAACTTTATGTTTGCACATTAATTTTCTAAGGATGAAGTTACGATTCATGCATTTAGTCACCAATATGTGAGTTAGGAAGTCTGCTGGCATTCAGATGGGCTGCACATGGGTCACATGTGCAATACTTTTCATTCAGCTGTCACTGAGTTGATCCAAATGGTAAACTATGCCCACTGAATGTCAGCCTACACACAAGAGGCGGTAGCATTCTGAGGCCCAGCCTTGCACTACAACAGGTTTTTCAGATGATCATGACGATGAGAAGTCAGTCAGTGGTCCAAATGTGCAACTCTGTGCCTAGTTTTCCAAGAGAAGGCATATTTTACTAAATGACATTGTTGTTCAATAGAAATATTGAATATCCATAAAAATTAATTAGTCATGATTGGGACTGGAACCTTCAGGTTGAAGAGACAGTAATCATATTCCTGTTATCACTAGCATTTAAAACAGTTACCGACAGCAGTAGCACATTCTAATTCCTCAAGTCCTTCCAGGTCCTATGGAGTCCATTGGTGACACCTGTTCCTCAAAGTTTCAAGCACTGGCCTTTTATGCTGACTGTCACCGGGTACTTGCAGATGTAAGAATTATTCCCCATCATACAAGTTCTGCCTAGGAGAAGCATCTACCCCTCCCTTGCTTCTTATCTCCCAGAGTCACATTGTGGGAACAAAGATAATAATATCAGCTTCTGTCAGGTTGCTTAAGCTGTGATTCAGAGAAAAGAATGTGGCTACCTCTCTTAACCCATTGACCTTTCTGACAAAGTACCATGATTAATGCTTCTCTCCAATCAAATGGAAAATTTCAGCAAAATTCTGTAACATAGAACTCTCAAATACAATGCTACAGTCAAATCAATACCTCTCAAAATTTAGATGTAACCAAAAAGCTACTAACATGTTTCAGTAAAACTTTAATATTCTGTGTATGGGATAGTACACATTACATGGTAAAGTATAAAAATGACATGCTTTGTTTTAGAGCCTTTGTTGTTCATGAGAATTTGCATGTGTGTTACTTCATTTTATTTTTACACAAGCTTTGCTCAACAGACAGGAATCAACATCTCTCTCAGGAATCACACACAGTTGACTCACATAACAGACACATCATACACACACGTATTACACACATGAGATAAGATGCACAGATGGGTTCCAGATGTGAAGCTGAGTGTCACCAGAAGAAATTAAGTGACCTGTCCAAGTGTTCATCAAGAACAGTAGTGAACTGGAATAAAAGGGTATGCAATTTTGAGTGGATCTGTCTCTAGGACTGGATTTAAAAATCCAATTTCTTTATTTTTTTGTGAGAGAGAATAGGAAGGGATCTAGAGAGGCAATCAACAATGTAACATACTCTTTAACCCCCCTCAAGAATCCAAATAATACTTATGCAATCATTTAATTCTGGAAAATTCACATTCTAATCATTTATATTGTTGTAGGAGCAAAATATAGAAGAATGAAGAGACTGGGGTGTGGGCAATGTGGGGGTAATTCTGGTTTAAGAACAAATGCATATAATATTGTTACTTAATATGCATTTATGACTTTACAATAACTCCACTCCTTCATAAAAATTTTTAAAAATTTGGAAGAAAAAAATAAAAATCCAATATCTACCACTTTCTAGTTGCAGGACTTTGTGGTAGTTATTACACCTTTCTAAACGTGTCTCAGTTTTGTCAGACACAACATGAGAACTGTTGCAAAACTCTCACAAAAACAGAGGAAATAATTTATATAACACGTCCGTGGTCAGTGGTACCTAGGAGGTGCTCGGTAAACAGAAATAAAAGTTTGCTCTCTACGTGCAGCAGTCTTCCTACTCCGCTGTACTTCAACAATGGAAAATATCCTTTTCTTAGAGAAAATGAATGAAGTCACCAAAAACTCCAAAGCCTTTTCCTAATATCTTGTGCAGGTAACTAAAGGATGCTTCCTAAGTTCTTCCTCTCTCATGCAGAGGATGCAGAATACAGTGGGTGGAACAAGTGCAGGACCACAGATCAGCTGCCCGTGACATCAGGCTGAATTATTTTTATGGACTTTAGTGTCTTCAAAATAAACAAGAATTAAATATAAAAGATCTAGCTGGATAGGTGGTTCCAGATGGTAGAAACACTGACGTTTCTAGGGAGATTGGAAAGAAATATGGACATAGTGGTCTATAAACGTTTCTCCTACGTACTGCACAGTTTCTATTATTTCCGGTTCATCGGGGTGCCCTTCCAAGTGCTTGCACAGCTACCGGTAAGCAGTCATTGTTTATAAACAGCTTCCTGCTTTTGTGGGAGAAATTCCTTTTCTCCAGGGCTGCCTTTGAACTGATGAGTCAAGCCGGTTACCTGGTGTATGATCAGTCCCTGCAAACTCGCTCTGAGATGTGAGATGCATAAGAGAAACCTACAGACTTTGCGGTACAAGGATGCAATATATGCTTGGCTCCAGAAAAGCAAGAAATGCTATAAATTCTGAAAGGCAGACTGAAAAAGGCTGAAGTTCTGCTTCACATTTGAAAAAAAGCATCATTAGTACCAGCTTTATTTTTATTTTTTTTTAAAGAAAGAGGGGACAGTGAGAGAGAGGAGAGAGATACAGAGAGACTCAACTTTTATTGAGTTTTTCACTTGGCTTTCATTGTTCCCAGACTCCGTTGTATACATGGTGCTGGAGTTTGAACCCGTGTACCTATGCATGCCAGGCAAGGGCCGTAACTGCTGAGCCACCAAGTACCAGCTTTAAATAAAGAAATATGACAGACAAAAGATAAGCCAGTTTAAATATATTTAAAAAGTAAGGCAGTATATTCATCACAATATGTTTGGATTTGGTATTTAAAAATATCAAACTTCTTTCCCTGGAGAGGTATTTAATATATCATACTTCCCTCCTTCCTAAAAGTAGACAATTGAAATATGTTTTCCTCTCTTTGATAGATAGCCTGTCTGGCCTCAATAGTTTAATGAGTTTTCCATTTTTTTTTCTTTTTTTCTTTCTTTTTTCTCTTAAACTCTTCTTGGCTTGCAAGCATTGCTCAGTACTGCTGTCTTAGTATCATTCCAACCACCTCCCTTGCCAACCACACTTCTACCTCCCTTTTGTAGGTTGTCTTGCTTCATTGTTACTTATAGCATCACTTTCTCTAAGCTGAACATCTGTGCTAATACCTCCTAAGGTGCTCTGGAATAGATAAATCAGCTCCAGCTTTTATTCTTGATCTAAAAAAAAAAAAAAAAAACAAGAAAAATTAAATCCCCCAAACCAACCCACTATCTTATGCAACAAAACAATTAACACTCTGAGCCCATCTCATTTCAATAACCACCTCCACTTTTTCACCTGGCAATGTAAAAGGAAGAGATTTTATGACAGTGACATAGGTATCCTCACAGCTATCACTGAACCTGCAAATTTCTCCTTGTGGCTTTTGGACCAATTCATGTATTTAGGGGAAATGTGCACAGACCTTCATCTATGTTCAAATATTGCCTTTTTCCTCCAGTTCCTCCTCTTAAAGAAGAAGATATTTATGCTAGCACTTAAGGAAACAAGTTCATGAAAAGCACACGAATCCCATGTATTATGCATATGATGAGCGAGAGGATTTCCTATGAAAGCTGTACATGTTGTTCTCTAGAGAGTTCCTTAGCTTTTTGTTTTCTTTTTTTTTTTTAATTGTGCAAGCTGGATAAGATCACATTTAAGTGGTACCAAAATAAAATCAAGAACTTGATACATTGTTGCAAATTATTCTGTGTAGTGCGAGTTCAAAGTGTAGACTAATATTAACATGGATTTGGATTCAACTGGCTCTTGTACAAGGCAACTGGCATTTTGAAGGGATATTTTTGGAGCTTGATTTTCTGTTCAGTTTCTTCTCAATCAAAGATAACAGCTGAGAAATGTTCATCACCATTGATTGAAGGGTGTTATGTGTGGGAAGCCCTTTTTACAAATGAGTAATTCATTGAAGGTTAAGGGAAGGAGCTTTTTGCCAATGGGGTGGTAAAAGAGAAGAGATTTATGTATAAATTTTGTTGTATTTCTTTTTTCCTGAAGTCCACCTTCCCAAACCTGAAGATACAGTGTCATTGACGGCTAACATAAAATTCACCGTTAAAGTGTACTACTGTTCAGCAGTGTTTAGTACATTCACCACATTGCACAACCATGTCTGCTATGTAATTACAGAACATTTTCATCATCCTAAAGAGCAGCACTGAACCCAGGAACAATCACACTCATCCCTGCTCCCTCCCCATCCGCTGCTCTTTTAATTTATTGTGTCCCCATGGATTTGCTGATTCTAGAGATTTCAAGTAAATAGGACCATGCATGTAACCTTTAAACATATTTTGAGGTCATTTTTATTGAGATAATTAGAGATTTAAGTGCCATTGTAGAAACACTAGAGAAGTCCTGGTCATCTTTTCCCCCTCGTCTTTCAATTTAACACCCAATATCATTACTTCAATATCACACCAAGGACACTGACATCAGGGCAACCCATCAATCTTTTCAGAGTTACCAGGTTTACTTGTGCTCATTTGTGTGTATGCATGCGCTGCACATACATTTAATTCTAAAAGGTGCTATTACAGGCAGATGTTTGTGTATTTATCACAACAGTCAGGATTAAAAAAAAAGGATTCCAGCATCGTGGGGATGCTTGTGCTTTTGTATGGCTCTGTGATGTGCTCTTCCTGCGCACACTTATACCCCTGACAACTGATAATCTGTCCTCCATGTCAAAAACTTTGCTTTTGTTTTTTTTTTTTAATTTTAAATGATTGGAATGTTTTTGGGCTACTTTTATATTTCTTTCTTTTTCTTCGTACCTTCATACTTTCCTGGAGATAATCCAGCCTATTTGGATTATTGCACTTAACCATAGTTCATTCCTTCTTATTAATGGGTAGTATTCCATGGTATTATATAGGTAACATAGCTCGTTTAAGTATTTGTTGAGTTGGTTTTAAGTTTTTGGCTATTAGGAATGCAACTGCTATAAGCATTTTGATCTTTATGTGAATGTGAGTTTTCATTTCTCTGGGAAACATGCCAAAGAGTACAATTACTGGGCCATATGGTAACTGTGTGCAAGTTTCATAAGAAATTACCAAACTGTTCTCCAGTGTGGCTATCCCATTGTATATTCACACCAGCAGTGTATGAGTGACACAGTTTCTGTGCATCCTCACCTGAATTTGATGATATCACTGTTTTATATTTTTGCATTTTTGAAGGGTTTATCTGCATCGGTGGCCTTTGTTGTGGCATGCATCAATAATTCATCTCTTTTTAAAAGAAAGTGATTATTGTATAGATATGATTATTGTATAGATATAACTTGTTTTGTTAATCTATTCATGTATTAATGAAAATATGTTTAATGGTAAAAACCATTCTTTTAGAATTTACTCTTATTAGAATATTATTCAACAAGTATAGCTTTATATTTAAAGGGCCCAGGTACTGTATTAGATGCTTTGTGTATGCTCTCTTAGAAGTTGCATGATACCTCTATCAACCAAAACATGATAGGCAAACTGGAAACTCAGATATTAATTTAAGTTTATGGAGAAAATAATCTACCAGGAGGCCTTATGTAGCTTGGCTAAGTCAATTTTGAAAACAAAATTTTAATATCCCCAACTCAATATAGACAGCACTATGAATATTTTTTTTTTGCCTTCCATTAGATTAATTCACACAACTCAGCCTGCTTTTCTTAATGAAAAATTTGAGCTTGCCAGACCCTAAGTTAGTTTCTCAATCATCTTGCAGGTATAGAAATTAAGATTCATTCATTCACTGCACAAATATTTATTGAGAGCCTTATATGGTTTGTGCCTATGGTAGGTGCTATGATCCAGAAAGGCTAATTAACTTAGCTAAGGTCACACATTTAGCAACAGCAATGATTAAATACTACATTGCACATTGAGAGTAAAATTTCATATTATTACTTATTTTCTCTGAATCCTAATTAAAGTAATGCAGGGAAATACTTTAAAGGTACTTTATTAATGATCTTTAATTTTTTTCACATAAGTGAACTGTTAAGAATTTGTTTGAAAATATAATTTGTATTTAGCTTGTCAAATGCGTCATATTATTTAGCTTTGCTGGCAAAGAATCCAATAGCTACTGACATGTTGGCTTCTTATTTTAAGTTTTGCCCAACCTCATTATGTAGGGCTGGGATACCAATATTGAGTGCAATATATCATTAAGTCACTAATAAATTTCAGTCGCTCGTTCCCCACTTTCTCCCATCCCCCACTGTCAATGAGTAATTTATCTCAAGCAGTAATATGCATAAGTTGCCTTCATAAAGGAGGGACCTGGCATTATCAGTCATTGCATGGACGAGTTATGGCCAGCTCCATCATGGAAGAGAACAGATGATTAACAATCAATAATCAATCAAAGAACCAGTGACAGTAATCATACATCACCTTCCGTGGTAGAATCTTCACTCAAAGCTTAATATTGTGAGATCCAGTTGCTAGGCTTGGGGGCTTTGCCATTGTCCTGAATCTGCCTTTGGTTTGGAACAAGTCTGGAGTGTGGAACAGTGCTACTTGGGTTTCCACCTTTTTGGAAAGATTAGCAGCAATAGAGCAAAATTGAATGCGAAAGAAGAAAATAGCAATTATCCCAGTCCTTGCCTAAATCTTTATTGCTCACTGCATTCCATTCTGTGTATAGTTAAGACTGCGCTGGGTGTATCTATCGTTAATCAAACTGATGCTTTCTGTGAAACTTGTTGGCATAAATTTTATAACTAGATGTTGAAATCGTGTCCAGTAAAATGTAGTGTTCAATAAAAGGTACAGTCTCCTAAAACCATTTAATTTGGAAAATTTGTCAGAGAGGCTTATTGGAAAATGAGTGCTTTTACGAAACACTAAAACAATTCTTCAAGGGAACGAATGTTAAAAATTTTAAATCCATTCTATTTGAAATAAAAAGAATATATTTTTGGAAAATTGGTACATGGGAATTTTAGAAATCCAGACATTCCACAAATGTTTGCTTGGCATCTCTTATGCACTGGGGAAACAGATTCCTGCCCTTAAGGAATAAAAAAAGATATAAGAAAGGTATAAGAAAGAAAAAGAAAAGATGCCTGATCATACAGGACAAAGTGCTAACACCAGTTAAAAAAAAAAAAAGTTTGCTCAAAGGGCTTTGGAAACACAGATGAGGAAATGTAAGGGGCTGGGGGAATCTGGACCCTTCCAGGAGGAGGGGACTTTTAAATTCAGAATGGAAGAAAGATGAGGTAAGATCTTTCCAAACATCAGGTCATAATTGACTCTGGCATAGAATGTGAGAACAAAAGAAGGTGTGGAATTTTCAAGGAGCAGTGTGGTCTGTGGCTGGGAAGCAGAGGAAGGACCTGAGCTATGTTGGTGGGGAAGAGAGGTGTGTGGCCAGGGGATGAAGTGGAACTATGAGGGGCACAGGAGCACAGTAGGAAAAAACTCCTATGACAGCCCCTCACAGAGTGGGGATGAGCAAGCCAGTTTCCCCCTTCAAGAAGCACTTGGCTCTGACCACAAAGAGCAGAAATGACAAACAGGAAAGTTGTCAGGAGGTCTTAAGTAGTAGGCTGTTGTTCCTCTCTTTAAGTATTTCACTTAGTGAAGTTTTTAATTTCCTCCATAAAAATGACTTCTTAGAGAGGTAAACTTCACCAGACATGTCTTTTCCCACAAATCGAAAGGGAAATTTATTGATTAGGAGCACTGCTCTTTTCAATGTAAGGATTTTTAATAAATCTCAAGCTAACAATCCTATTAAAACTTGAATGATCCTTGGGAAGAGGTGGCCTCCATTATAGACCAGGGAAAGGGCTCTGCAACTTAAAAAATTAAAATAAAAATAAAAAGTAAAAGTTATTGTGTTTGGTTTAATCCCACATCTATACCTTTATATAGCTATGTTTGGAAATACCCCAATTCCATTCATTCCTGAAACATCTTTCCTCTATTCCAAACTAGAATGACTTTTTCCCTATTTTTTTAACTGATTTTGCTGTTTTGAAGGATCATTTCAGTGCATTATGAATGAAGCTTAATTCCCAGGAAGACTCCTTAACGTTTTTACAGAGACATTTGAAGCTTTTAAAATAATGAGGAAATGTAAGTTCTATATTGCTAACACTCAGATGCTTTCAAAGAACCAGGTTTGATTATTATTTTCTTCCTGTAAGGTTTAGACTCACTGTTGTGTCTCTCTGATTTCAATCAGCCCCAAGGAGATAGAAGATATCAATAAGAAGATGCAGGAGCCTAGCTGTTAAAATACAAGATTATTAAATTTGATTCTTTTGTACAGGAGAGTTTAATCGGGAACTCTGATTTTTCTTCAACTGAGTTTCTACGTAGGCCCTAATCTTATTGGGGGAAACCCATCTCTAGTCTGGGGGGTAAACACAACCTGGAAACAGTAGGTTTTTGTGGATTTCCTTCAATAAATAAATAAATGCAATAATAAGTAAACAAATCCATTAAGTGATATTTAAAATCTCCTTTATGATATAATTAGACTCAGACTGTGGAACATAACCATTGGATAGAATTTCAAAATTATTAGCTTTCATAGATTCTAAAATTAGACTGTTTGTGAGGTGGGATTTTGGAAATTAGCAACATTAACTGGAATGTTTTCCATTCAGTGTTGGAAAGTAAACAGTGCCTGTTGAGGCTTCTGCCTGGAGGCAAACCCATAGTTAGCTGAAATTTTCCTGGATATAAATATCTCTGGGGATTTATAACTTGGAGTCTTAAAATTACAGTGTAGAGTTGACAACCACAGACCGTAGCATGTACACGTATTTGGACCTCCTAGAGCCATCTCATTTCAGTAAATATTACATACCCGAAAGAGAGAAAAAGAAAGAAGGAAAAGGAATAACACAAAGGGAACAAAAATGTAGACTCCTAGAGACGATAGCGTATAGCTTTCCACTGTCTGCCCATGCCTAGAGTCTATTTCACCCTTGAGTCTTATGCCTCCTGCTAGTTATTCAAAGCCAGGCAGCGACACCCCTGTGTTTTAAACAGCCCCCTATATGCATGCACACACCTTCAAGTTCTGTTTCACCTCTCCGATCAAATACACACTTTATCCGTAAATACTAGGAGATTTATCTTCTGCCCTCTGCGGAATTCTCCTTTCTTGCTAACAATCCAAGTGTTACACTTTTCTTCAGTTGCTAGCTGTCACCGCCCTGCTAAACTTCCTACCCCAGATTCCATCTGCTAATGAATCAAACTCCAGAGGATCTGCAGAAAGCAGATTAAAACAGTAGATTCCAGCAACTGGGTGTGGTACTGCTTCCTCTGTCCCCAGCATGGCAACAGACCTCCACACTCCTAACCCAGTCTCTGCCAAGTTGGCCCTTGCAGTAGCCTGCCTTACTTGCCTCTGGCTACCATAGAGGAACAAAGGCCCTGTAATAGGGTTCCTGCTTGCTTCCTTTCTACATTCCCCTCACACCTACTACTCCTTCCTCATGTGAGCTGTTCAGCTTTAATCCTTCACTTTGTTTTGCCTGTGTTTGTCTTTAGTATTTATTGCGTAATAAATACTGCTTTACATCTTGGCTTGAATTATCTGTTTCCTTCTATCCCTCCTTGCTGCAAAACTGGAAGAAATTCAGTATACAAAGTCAATCTTCCCTATCCTTCTATGTCAAGTAGCCCTTTCGAAGGGCCCAGCTTAAAGCTAGCACCTTGACAGAGACCTGGGTCACTACTGTGGTGACCTACTAGTCTTAGTATAATTCTTTAGTAGTTTCTTATAGATGGGCTTTTTCTTTCAACCTTCATTGTGAACTCTTACAGTATAGGTTACTATTTTCCTTTTGTTTGTTTTTATGTTTTATTTTGTTTTCCCCAACCAGTCTTACAAAGGGTCAAAGCAGATTTTCAATAAAGTGTATTGAATGGGTGCAAGAATGAATGAGAGTGTGCTGTTTGGTGGGGGGTGGCTTTAGCACTGACATTGACAATGTGAAGTAAAAAATTAATATTAGCTCCTTGTCCTTTCCAGATGGAAAGGAGTTTGATTCCTGCAATTACATGTTATTCAGCAATTTGGGTTTTGATATTAGAATACGAAGTGGTATTGAGATTGTGCCAAGATTTATTTCTGATTCAATATATTTTTGGAGTTCCTTGTTTAATCCAAATCTGTGTGAAGCTTAATTTAAACTATAGTGAACTTGGAACCACATACGGATATTTGAAAGATTAATAAATCCCTGGGAAAATTTTACAGAGTTACTGAATGAAATATTCTCTACTGAGGCCCAAGAGGAACTTCAAGTTAATTCCATGAAAAATAAGGTTTATTTAAAAATTACAAGAAATCTATTGTATAACATTTTGCTATAGTTAATACCCATTTATTTTGTTCTTTAAAATTGCTGAGAGCACATTTTAATAAAATGAAAAGTTTTTGAGGTAATGCATATATTAATCAGTTCAATATAGCCATTCTACAATGTCTACAAATTTCAAAAAAACGTTATACGTGACAAATACATAGAACTTTTATTTGTCAATTAAAATTTTAAAAATTAATAATTCAGGTCTATGTAGGTAAAGGTCAGTATGAAATCCAGGTCCTTTCAGTCAATTTGGAATTCAGAGAGTGTGTTTAATTTCTTCTGGTTGTGACTTGTGTATAGACATAGTTTTGAGACAGTGGCACACTTCTTATACCTCAGTGCCACAGTTTGTTCATTTAAAAAAACAGAAAACAAAAAAATGTGCACCCCATGAAGTTGATATTTCTCCAGATTTAAAAAATCCACCCTTCATGTTAACTTTACATAGTTTTGTCTTTAATGTAAAAGTCACTCGATTATAGTGGCATCAAGGTGACTGCTCTTTCTCTTAAGGGAGAGTTCCCAATGGTTAGATATATTCCATGACATTCTGTTAATAGTAATAGGTGAAACTTGAAATGAGAAAGTTTTTGGAGTTCATTATTAAGGATGCCTTCCTTACTGTACTGTCATCTCCATCAGGAAAGAAATACTAGTAATGTCTAAGGTGATGAATTCATATTGATGGCAGCCTTAATTCTAAATATCCAAAATAATACAGATAATAAATGTATATGATGAAAACTGTGGGTGGATAATAAAGTAGAAACTATGATCCCTACTGTCTTACCATCTGAAAACATAGACATTCATTTAGAAATTCTGGAGAAATACCAGGCAGTGCGCATTGAACTGCTGGGGAGATGGGTGAGCCTAGTAGTAATGAGGGCCTTCCCAACACAGAACTTGCACGAAATCTTGAAGGATGTGCAGAACTGGAGTTAATAGAAGGGCAGAGGAAAATCATTCTTGAATTGAGAAAATGTGTAAGTGACACTCAGAAGTGTGTGGAAGACTAAAAAGAAGGCCATCCTGATAGGGAATGACAGGTTCAGGTTGAGAAGCAGGAAGCCTTGAATGCCAGCCCTGAATGTGTAGGCTTGGTCTGACATGGGCCCTTTCTAGGACTCTCATCTTGAAACATGCATGATCAGAGGTCAAGTTCTCATTTATTCTCTCCTTTGGGAATTACTGGGATGTATTAGAGTCACTTTCTGCTATACACGTATGGTAGTGTATAAGTGAGAAAGCAGCCAGGATTGAAATGTGAAAGTATGGGGGAGAAAGAGCACAAAAGAATAGACCCAGAGCAGGGGGCTGAGCAGACATTTGAAGAGAACCCGCAGGTATGTGAGGGAAGACCGTCCCAGGGCTTCTGCTTTGAGGAATGAAGTTAATAGAAGGAAAAAAAAGATAGAGACACATGAGAAGAATAGTTCTGACGTTTGGAGAACTTTCTGACTGCATACAGAGAGTAGAGATGAGTTTACCTCTTAGAAGAACAAGTTTGGTCTCAGCATTCTGTCTCATTTTAGACCTACCCCAAGCACAGATCATGAGGAGCAGAGGAGAGCAGGGGTGGGAGAAAAGCATATTAAGCAAGGTGGCACTGTCACCCCTTCTCCTGGAGAGGAATCAATACCACATTCCCTGTTTTCTCAGACAGAAAATGAGGCTTCAACTACTCCTCCTAGGACCTTGCTAGCCTTATTAATTCTACAAATTGAATTGATTTATTAGATTAAACATATCATTCTGATTTCATCCTTTGTTTTAGATGTATTAGTCTCATGTTCACAATGAAATTACCATGGGCTTCAGGAAACACTGGTTGAACTGAATCTGTTTCTCTGCTGGTGGACTCCCGTGTTTATAGTAAGAAATTGCCTGTCTTTCAAAAGGCAGCTGGTGATGGGAGGAGAGGTACCTGCTTTCCCAAATCAAAGGGGTGGGAAGTAATGAGAGAAAGACAGGCAAACTCAAAGTTAAATTTCTTTTTTTAAAATTTTTTATTAAGGAGTTGAGTTACTGTAAAATCATAAATGCATATAAAGTAACAATATAATATGCATATGTTCTTAGAATTACCCCACATCAGCCACACCTCATGCTCTTAATTCTACATTTTGCCCCTACAAATGATATAAATGCTTAGGTTTCTGAATTTTCCAGAATTAAATGATCTCACAAGTATTATTTGGATTCTCAGGGGGGTTACAAGTATGCTACACTGTTGAGTGTCTGCCTAGATCCCTCTCTATTCACCTCTCCTATTAATCCCTCCCCTCTTCTCCCTGCCCACAACTACATAACTATGGTTGCCCTAGATTTTATGTTGCTTCGCCTTTTCTTAAAGTAGAACTCAAGGATGACTTGCAGGAGATTAAATGTTTATGTGACCTCCCTGCGTTTGATATCAGAATTTAAATGGGTATCTTAAACTTCTTTTCAGAAACCCTACTGCATGTTTCTGTCATCCATTGCCATCTATTCTTCACCAAAAATGGTTGTAATTATATTACACTGTCAGAAAGAGAAAGAAGGGGCTGGAGCAGTGGCTCAGCGGTTTCGGCGCTTGCCTGGCGAGCACGAGGACCCGGGTTCAAACCCCAGCACCACGTACACAACTGAGTGTTGGAGCAACTAAGGCCATGTGAAAAAATATTGTTTCTCTCTTTCTCTGTCTCTCTCACTGTCCCTCTCTCTTTAAAAAGAAAAAAGAGAAAGGCGGGGATGGAATGTGGGGGTGAGTGTACATAATGTACATGTGATGATTGTGGACACAGATGGTATAAAAGTACAGTCATGAGCGAAATTATACCCTACTCTGGTTTATTTCTAAAAATATCTCTTTTTTTAAAGAGAGATACAGAGTGAGGGAGAGACTTAATTTTGTTTATTTTTTTCATCTGGCCTTTGTTTTTTTGACAGTTAGTTGTGTATGTGGTGCTGTGGTTTGAACTCGGGTCCTTGCACGTGCCAGGCAAGCACTGCATCTGCTGAGCCACCACTCTAGCTCTATAAAAATCCCTCTTCATCACTGAACCTTATTTCATTCATATGTAAACTCTGATGCATAATTTATCATTCACCACTTGGATTTGCACTAATTTTGCACTATTACTTATTTAAAGGAAACTAAATTAGTGACATAGTTCTGTATTAGGATGCTGCTGTGGAGATTTGGCTTGGCTTTTTCTGTTTTTAGAAGGTGAACTTTTGGTGCTTTCAGTTTTTTGTTATTGTTATAGTTACACAGCTTATCTGACATGTCCTTGGCCTCAATTCAAGCCCTTGTATTTCCTAAAAATTCTTGTTTCCTTTCTGTACTTGGGTCTGGGAAGCAGCTGGCTCCCCTGCCTTATGGCTGAGATCTGAAAGGGAAAGGTGAAGTCCACTTTCCCAGGAAAAGATGTGTCAAGGGGAAAAGTCTATGAGGAAAATTTGAGTAGCCATCCTAGAGACTCAGAAAAAAAAAAATGGAGCTGACAGTTTTTTCTTCTGGAAGCAGAAAGGTAATGGGACAGCAGACACTGGAAGCACCAAGTTGCTTTTAGGCCTTTTTTATTGTCCTCAAATCCTTTCCAATGATCCTATTGATCCCTATTACCATCCTGTAAGTCAGAGCAGATGAATTTGTCTCTACAGATGACAATAGGTGGCTGAGAGAATGCAGGAGACTTGCACAGATAATGTTCAGCACAAGTGAGGAGTCCCAGAGGGGAGCCATTTCCTCCGGCCACCCTCGGCCACCTCACTCATCATTTCCCCATTCATGGTCTTCTCCTTGTGCTCTACTGAGAGAGCAAATGAGCTCAGACCTGTGAAGACAATTTTAATGACATCTTCTCATTATCCTCAACACTGTTGATCTCTTCAGTGCCAGAATAATGATAATGATAAGAAGTTGAATGGATTAAAATATTTAGTTTCTATTTTCTACAATGGTTGGAGTTACCTTTCATAATTCTAAGAGAAATTGTGAATTGTACTCCTGAATACTCTGTTTCAACTCTATTACCTTTGAAAGTCTTTTTTTTTTTTCTTCAATGCATATTCTTGAAACTGGGGAATCAATGGAATGAACATCTAGATGGGGATAAAGATCCTTTCAGACCTCAAAATTTTATATGTTTTTGCTTGTGTTTTGTCTCATTCCAGGGATGGAATGGAGGACTTGCTTTGGCTTTAATCCTGCTAAAGACGTAGGACTTGGCCTTTCATCCTTGATATTCTTGGTGAATGGTGTCAGTAGCTCTCAAACTCATGTAACCTTCTCCCTCTCCAATGTTGTAATCATGTCTGTGGTTTTGGTATTATGTCCAGATCCTGTGGACAGTTCTGACAAGGATACCTAGACATGAGGAAAGTGGTTTAGAAAAACTCACTAGCTCTTGTTCTTCTAGGAGAGTATGTGCATTTTGCATTATAAAGCTGCATCATTACATTTTTTAAATACTACATATATACTTAAAATAAGGATATACCAGGCCCTTTAGTGCTTTATTCAAGTTGCCCTTGGAGTAAAAATGAACATGATGTATAGCTTTTGGTAGAAAGTAATTCAGTTCTCATCTTGAATGTAACAGTTGAAATTGAAAAACTGTAAAAATGTTCCACTCAGTAGCATTCACTCAAAAACACTGAAAAGACTAGTAGGTAGGTGTAAGTGTTTAATAAAGTCATGTTTAGAGTATATGATAAACAGCTATTTTAAAATTTGAATAAACTTTTAAAATTGGAAGTAAATGTCAGCAGAAGTAATTCAAATTAAACCACATTACCAACATATCTAAGTATGGAATTAGAGATTTGCTTATGCATGGATACCACAAACTTCACAGAATTTCTGTTTAAAAGTTAACAATCAAATATGCTGATGAGCTGAGAGGGCAAGGGGATACAGGCTGGAATTCTAGTCTAAGATACTATAGAAAAATGAAGAGCAACTAGACAGAACAGGAGTAAAAGAGGTCATGAGTGTTTTTCCCATAGAAAAATTAGAAGATATGATAAATGCTATTGAATATTTGAAGTTCTGTCTGAAAGAATCAAGATTAACTGCCATATAGTTCCATGAATTCAACCTGGAGATTAAAAAGATCAAGAGAGAGAGAGAGATTACTTCAATAGGAGAAGTTCTTTGGTCACATCTGTCGGAAGAAGAATGAGCTCCCTGAGGAAGCTGGGTACCTTGTCAAAAGTCTGGCCAGAATGAATCAGACAAGGGCTATGGGACAGAAAGTCAAAGTAAACAGAGCAGCAATGTGCACAGTTTTAAGTTTTCTAGTAGCCATACTAAAGAGAGTTAAGAGAAATGGAAGACATAAATTACATTACATACTACATCATTTAATCCAATGCAAATAAAATATTCAACATATAATCAATAGATAATTTCTAAAAGAAAATTTTGCATTTTCCCTCTAAATCTTCCAAATGCAAGGTGTATTTCACACTTACATCTCACCTCAGTCTGCACTAGCAACATTTCAAGTCTTGAAGAACTCTATATGGCTTGGTTCTACTGTGTTGGACAGTGTGGTTTTAGAGAAAGGAATCATAAAACACCTTGAATTGCTAGGATTCAACAAAGTACTCTTATTTGAATAGCAGATTGACAAAGTAACTAGCATTTTCTAAGCCAAGGCTCTTGGGGGGTCAAATTACAGATTCAGACTGCTGGAGGAGCTTCTAAAACTTTGGGGCTGTGGCAGAAAGGAGAAGATGAGCAATCATAGATCACCTTTCTCCTAGATACCACTCTTAGGTGGATTATGAAACTGAGAGCTATTTGGACAGAGAATTAAAGAAAGATGACCTTGGCCTTCAATCCACAGGAAGGCAGGGGGTTGAGCAGGGAGCTCAGGCACTTCCTGGCAGCAGCACAGCTACGGCTTGACAGAGCCAGCTTCTGCGGTAAGGGCAGACTGCAGTCCTCAGAGGTGATTTGTAAACTTTATAGGTCACAGATTCTGATAAATGCCATTTCTGGCCCAGGGGACAGAAATGGAGAAGAACCAAAGCTATACACATCTTTCCCCTGCTGAAAATAGCCTCATGGATGTGAATCGAACACTACCTCTTTCCCTTGTTTATTTTGCCAAGTCATTGTTTTCTCGCTCTCAACTCTTGGAGGGTTTTTCTCTGCTGTCAGTGGCTCTTCCCTGAAGTTCCCACCTTGTCATGCTGGGGGAAGAGCACCTGGTGATAACTAAATTGAAGCACTGAATGTTTTGACACTAGCCAAGAGAGAATGGGGTCATTTGGTCTATTTTTAATGTCAGCCCCATTGGCATTTCTTTCCAAAATTTTTTTCTTATAGCACCACAAGACATCCCCCCCCGATCCCCTGCTGCATGCCTCCTGTGCTCCCATGGTGCTAAATGCTGATGATCATACAGGTCACATTTTATATCAAGAACAAATGACTCAGCATGCTGGGCTTGTGATTTACGCCCATAGGTCCTACTCTCTTCTGCTCTTCCACACACATCAAAGCTTTAGAACAGGGAGCAAAGAAAACTTGTGAGGTCATAGTCCCCTGTGTGATAACTCTAGGGTGTCATCTGAATAAAATATACATACACATAGATTTTTTGTGGGTGTGAACATATAACACATACATACACATGTATAAACACATATCAACAGGCACACACATTTTCTTTCTTCTAAGAAGGAAATTTCACCTCCTTGGATTGACTGAGGGTTGTAGGGAAAGTTAGGAACTTGTTTATAGTTTGTTAATAACTTGTTCCAGTTTCTTGTTCTACCTGAGTTGTAGTCATTATATTCAAACCTAATGAAGGTGAGAGGACTGAGAGTGACATTGGGCTGCATTTGGGCCTTTGTAGTTGCCATTGCAGCTCAGATAGGAGGCAGAGCAGGTAATTTAAGAACAAGTAGCACTTCAGAGGTATGTGATAATTGAAGAAGAAATGAAAACTAATTCAAGCATTTTAAACAACCCAGAGGTATCCAATCTGCCAGGAAGATAAGATGTTCCATTAGATGGTGGGAACAAGGACCTCTTTCATTCTAGAATCATTTCCCTGCCTAGGCAAAGAATAGCTTTGGAGGATTTTTTTTTAATCAATGTCTGAGAGATACTGAGCCATTCTTGGAAGCTACACCCTGGGGGATGAGGGGAAGTAGAAGTGAAAGGATGCTCCCTGAGATTGCCTTTTTTTTATTTATTTTTTTATTTTTGAACCACCATACAAGTTTTTAACAAAATAATATAAAATGTATATATATTCTGGATATTGCAATTACCCCCAGGAGTGCCCCCCCAATTACCCTCCCTTATCCCGCCCTTCCCCTTCCCACTATATCTCTAAAAAAAGTATTAGGTTGTAAAACATTACATCTTATCTGGATTTAACACATGCTGATAGACCAACTTTCTCATTGTCCAGGGTCTAGCCCCCACCTCCACCTATGAATGGAGACAATCGACCCTTAGATCTCTGGGTTAAGCTGATTTTACTCAGCATGATCTCTTCCATAGCCAACCATTTACCTTCAAAGGATGCAATATCATTGTTTCTAATTGCTGTGTAATATTCCATGGTATAAATGTACCACAGTTTTTGGATCCATTCTTCCAGTGAGGGACATCTGGGTTGTTTCCATAGCCTAGCAATAGTAAATTGTGCTGCTATGAACATAGATATTGCTGTGTCACTATAATGTGCTGATTCTAAGTCCCATGGAAAGATACCCAGGAGTGGAATAGCAGGGTCATATGGTGGACTCATCCCTAGTTTTTTAAGGATTCTCCATACTGCTTTCCAGAGGGGCTGTACCAGTCTGCAGCTCCACCAACAGTGTGTTAGTGTGCCTATCTCTCCACAGCCCCTCCAGCATCTATTATTGTTTATTTTCTTCAACTTTGCCATTCTGACCGGTGTAAGGTGATATCTTAATGTGGTTTTCACTTGCATTTCTCTGATTACTAGTGATTTAGAGCACTTTCTCATGTATTCCTTGGCTTGATCAATGTCCTCTGGTGAGAAGTCTCTATTTAGCTCTTTGGCCCATTTATCACTTGGGATGTTGGTGTTTTTGTAGTTGACATTTTTGAGGATTTTGTAGATTCTGGGTATGAGACCCTTGTCTGAGGAATCATAGTCCATGATTCTCTCCATTTCTGTAGGAAACCTCTTGACTCTTTTGATTGTTTCCTTGGCAGTACAAAAGCTTTTTAGCTTTATGGCATCCCATTCACTGATTTTTGACTTTACTTCCTTCACTTTTGGAGACCTGTTGAGAAAGTCTTTGCCTACTCCCAAATGTTGAAGT
>PVKS010034885.1:9338-20618 GCA_004027875.1 Aplodontia rufa
CCTATTTCTCTTTTAAAAATATTTCCTATCCTAAGGTTGAGACAGTCTGGCTTCTCAATGGTAGACTGGCATTTAATAAAGGAGATGAATCCACATACAAGTCAAGAGGAATGGAAAACAGAATTCCAAAAATACCAGCAATTTCCAGAATTTAAAATGTCAGTATTAGAAAACTCTGGTAAACCCCATTCAATTTTTTTGCTTTCTCTGAAAGCACATTATAACTGAGACACTCAAAAAAGGGAAAAAGAAATGCAATGACACTTTTTGGCCACACATATTAACAAAACTACTGGAAAGTTGGAAGAAAAACCATTAGAACCACAACAATTTTACACCTGGCTAATAATAGATGCATGCAAACAGACTTACTTAATTCTGCAGTGTTGGAGATGGATGAGAAGCCTTGCATATGCTAGGCAAGTGTTAGGAGGCCATTTGGCACATCAGGTTCCATAACTTCTCCTCTAAATTAGGGGCTCACAGGGGCCCCAGCAAAGAACAAATAAGATCATTCATACAAAGCCCTTTTTGCAGCACCCAAAGTTAGACATCCAATGAATACTTGCTGCCAAAATGAGTAGTCTTATAATTAGATTTACCTGAGCAACCTTCGCAAACATTGGTCCATGGTAGCAATCACCGAACACATCCTCCATATGCTAAAACAACTCCAAGAAGCCTCAGAACTTGCTGTTGCTACAGTCAATTGGTGACTGGTAACTGCTGTTCAGGGAGGCTGCACTGGTGTTGGAGTGAGCCAGCAAGGGATCAGCACTGACCATTTTCCTTGGATGTGTAACACGTGGCTGTTCCTCTCCACCACATCAGTGAGACCAATGGGCAGGCAGGGATCCAGAAGTGGATTGCTGGGACTCAGGCTTGTCTTTTGGCCCAGTAATCTGTCACAATGACAAAAACAAAACATAAGACTGCGGAGCTCAAACTTATCTAAGAAACAGTGCACATCACAGATATCTAGTGACTATTTTTTTAAGCCATTCCTAGAAACAAGGATGGAGAGTCATCATATGCACATTTAACATAAGAAAATTAAACTAAAAAAGAAACACCATGGCCAGTGATCAGTTTCAGTTAATCCTATCAATGACTACACAATAAAATGGGAGACAGGAATCTGCTATCCTTCATGAGGACTTCATTTTCACAAGCCTCCTCAAAGTGCAGGGATCTTACCATGTTGAGAATGGTTCTTGTGTTTTAAAACTCAACAGCAAGGACAAAAAATGGAAAGGGGTCAGGGAAGGCTTCCTGAGGAGGGGACCACAGCAGTGGTGATGTGGCAATGCCTGGCTTTCAATGAGCAGTGCTGGGACAGGATAAGTGGAACACAGCTCCATGGAGCAACATGCAGATGTGGGAGCCAGTGAAGGCACAGAATACTTGGAGGTGTAGGGAGAGGGATGGGGAGGGGGGAGGGTATATGAAGAACTCATAGGAGTCTGGGGATTGGGAAGATGGGGGAATCATCCCAGAAGCCAATGTCATTCCTCCACGAGCTACACATTTAACCCATGAGTTCTTCTGGGGGAAACTGCAACAGGTAAAACCCAAGGTGGTCATCCATGTTTTGGCATTACCCCTGGATAACAAAGTTCATATACATTGATTGCTACTGTTTTGATAATGTTTCCCCCTCATCTGTACCTCTATATACTTCTAATAAAAAAAAATTCTCAATTACTATAGAGATTAACAGGCAGAGCTTGCCAAGGATGGGAGTTCCTCGGAGACCAAATAAAGTTGCCCACTGCAGTTAATTTTCATTAGCTCCTTAACAGGCAGAGGTGGACCCATGGCCTTCCTGGATGATGAAGCGCCCACAGTGTAAAGACTGAAGGAGAGACTGGTATGGCAACAAAACAGAATGCTTAGAACATCTGGAAGCTATTTTAAGGACATGTGAACAACTAAAGCAAAACCCAGAAAATCATTAAGAAGACAGAACCATTAAGTCTTGCCAACCCAGGAGGCACAGGTTTCTCTAGCATATTTAGCAGCTACACAATACAGACCTATTACCCCTCAATCTCAGGTGACTTAAGACACTTCACCAGAAAATAACAGTGCATATGAGGAAGAAGAAGCAGCAGCATAGCAAGTTCTGAGGCAGCAGAGGATGGCAGATAGAAAAAAGAACAATAGAAAACCAGGAAAAAATAAATAGAAAAGGAAGAACAGGGACTGCTGGAGGAGGAACAGACCAAAATGGGTATGAAACTTTTATAACAAATATTCTTGAAATGTGAGAGTGCCAGTAGGAGCAGTCTTACAGCACAACCCTAGCAACATCTGTGTGGACTTAGAAACAATTGGAGAACAAAACACACTGCTTCATGTGAGCACAATCATCAATCATCCTAGACACCAAGATTCTCCCAAAGCACCTTGAACTCTTGGTGACAGAGACTTACAAAAATTAAAGACTTATGAGAATGTTTTCAACACATTGTACGGATAACTGATTGTTAAGGAGGAATTATGACAATGGTCTACACTAGTACTTCTTCAAACTCATGTTTCTAGTTAAATAAATGAGTGTAAATTATTTTATGGTGGAAAAGAGCTCTATCGTCTTGCATGTTTTCCTTCAATAGGCATAATAATAAATACTTTTATATATTCCAAAGAAAAACCACCACCTTTACAATTGTTTGCATGGTCTAAATGCTTTATCTTCTACTCAAACGAAGAACTGGTGATCTGTGCAATGCTGGAGGAAAATCTGGCTACTTGGGACTTACCAAGAGATCACTTTAAAAGTCAATTTTAATGACCCATGCTTTTACATTCTATGTACACAATAGAAAACTCTCACATGCGATGACTTACTCCCCTGTAAGTCATCATACAGAAGAAGGACATTCTTGTACACTAGATCATACATTATACTGCACATTCTAAATTACACAATATTAGCCTCACACTCCATGATACCATGTCTGGATGGGGAACACAGCAAGAAATCACAAGAAGCTGCTGCTCCTGTTTATGAGTTCTAATAACAAAGAGCTCCTTGTTAAATGTTATACTTTTCAAATGCTGTTCATGACTTAGAACCAAGTGTAATGATGTTAAATGTGCATGAATGATGATAATAGTACATATCCAGAAAAATGTTTTGTAAGGTTATTGTTTACATCTTATCAAGATTAATCAGAGCACGTAGGAATATTTATAATTTAAAGCCCTGCTTATAACCACCAGAAATACCATTAAGATCAAGTAAATGAATGAATGGGAAAAAATGCCTTCAGTGGCACCAGCAAAAATCTCTGAACTGTTCTAGATAAGAACACTATGGGGAGCAGTGGTGTACACCTGGATTACCAGAGACTCAGGAAGCTGAGGCAGGAAGATCCAAGTTCAAGGCCAGCCTTAACAAGTTACTGAGGCCTTGTCTCAAAACAGAAATATAAGGGGCTGGAGCGGTGGCTCAGCGGTTCAGGTGCTTACCTGGCATGCGCAAGGATGCTGGTTCAAACCCCAGCACCACGTACACAACAAAGTGTTGGAGAAACAAAGGTCACATGAAAAACTAAATAAAAATTGATTCTGTCTTTCTCTCTCTCACTATCCCTCTCTCTTTAAAAAAAAAACAGAAATATAAAAAGGGCTGGAAATACAGCTCAGTGATATGAACAGTCCAGGGTTCAATTTCTAGTACCAAAAAATGTCTTAATTTTACCTGTGTACCCTAAAGTTTACCATCTTTGTCTAACGAAAAGTAGTGCCCCTTTCTGACTTGTTTTAAGCAGAATTTAAATCCATAAGGAAGGTCAGTACTAAGTCAATCACTGACACAGAATCTCTCTTTCAGTTATTCCAGATGGCAAAGCAACAGGAAGGTACCATCTTTCCACGGCTACAGAAGAAAATAATCAGAACAATAGTTCAACCAGACAAAATTTTACTCTCGTTAAGGTTAAAAAATGTTCTAAACATACAGAACATTTGGGAAGAACAGCTCATCAACTGTCCAACACAATGTCTATACATAGTAAAAGTCCCCTTTATGGGACTGGGAATGTAGCTCAGGGGTTAAGCATACCTGGGTTCAATCCCTGGTACAAAAAATAAAAAGTGTTCTCCACACCAAAAATATAACTTAAAAGTTTCCCAGCACCCTAAACTGTCCAACAGAAATTTCTGAGATGAAGGGATTTTTCTATCTGCACTGTCCAATTGGACAGGCATTTGCTACATGTAGTCGCTGAGTACTTGAAGTGTGTTCAATACAAGCAAACTGATTTTTGCATTTAACTTCAATTTAAATAACCACTTGTAAGTAATGGCTACTTATTAGATACCACAGTGTAGATATTCAGTAATGTTGGTTAAGTGAATAAATGAAAGAATAAACAAATATAAAATATGTATTAAGTCTCAATAAATCATCGAGGCATATCTGATAATCTATGACACATGCTAAATAAATAACTGATTTAATACAACAATGGTTAAAAGCATAACATTCCTATGTATATGTGCAGAGAGGACATGTATAGGACGTCCCTACTTTCAGCTCCAAGGAGCTGGAACATTTAAATTTTATAAAAACTAAAATCTACTGAAAAAAAACAAAAATGCACATTAGATTCTATCATTACTGACACCCGACCTTCTCTGAGTTTACCTTTTCCTAAATTCAGACGCAAACCTCTAGCTTTCTCCTTCCAGAAACAGCATGCCTTGCATTCACAATAAAGGAAAATAAATAAATAAATAGATAGATAAATAAATAAGACCAGGCACATTGGCACACGCTTTTAATCCCAGTGATGCAGGAAGCTGAGACAGACAGATCACAAGTTCAAAGCCTGGCTCAGAAACTTAGCCAGTCCCTAAGCAACTTAGTGAGACCCTTGCCAAATTTAAAATAAAATGGGCTGGGGATGTGGCTTAGTGGTGGAGAACATCTGGGTTCAATCCGTCCTACTGAAAAATATGAAACAAAATAAACAAATAATTCTGGTTTTGAAACTACTGAAGGAAGAAACAGACATCTAAAGTCCTGAGTCATATCAGCTGAGAAAAGAAAAGCTAAATGATAAATGTCACCCATAGCTGAAAATAATTCAAATAAAAATGTTTTCAATATAAAAATACTTAAAATATTTTCAAAACATTAACTTCTTTCATACTATTAAAACACAGATATGCAACATGCAAGAAGAAGGACTTTTTTGTACTTCTTATTGAACCCAGGGTCAGTTAAACACCGACCCATAACCCCAGATCTTTTCTAAAGTTTTATTTTGAGACCTGTTCTGGCTATGTCCTTAGGGTTTTGTGCCTCAGCCTCTCAAGTCGTTGTGCTTACAGGTGTGCAGCATTGTGCTCAACTCAAGAAATGCCTTCCTTATTGAGAGCACAGCATGAAGGCAAAGGTCCGCTGGGTACATTTTCCTGATCAAAGTCTCCAAACTTGTGCCTGTGAAGACACCTCTAATTGTGTTCCTGAAAGCACAGCATGTTGTGCAGCAGCACAAAATGTGGGTAAAATTTCACTGTGTGAATTAGGAACAATTTAAGTAGAAATAGAACATGGTTATATTTGTATGTAACATAAAAATCACAAATACAAGCACCTGTTGTAAAAATCATTTGAAGCTGTTGAACTAAGATGATAGTTCATTAATTCCTACTGCTTAATCATTTTCTCATAAGTTAGTGCTGATGAGTACATAAGCAATAGCAGCTGCTACCAAAAATAAATTATGAGAGCAATTTTAAATGTAGAAAATACTACCCATTTAGTATACACTTTCAGGACTGAAAAGGCACTTAGGGGAAAGAACATTGTTTCAAACACTATACTAGGGCTAACAACTGATGCGTCGATCAATGCACCATACAATCCTACACATTCTACTCTTTTAAATCAGATGAGTAGGAAGCAGCCATTTTTACTACCACTTTATACATGAAGAAAATGGGATTTTGGGGCTTGTAAGAAGCCTGCCCACATCACCAGACTAACAAATGATTAGGGCTTATTAGCTCTAAAATCAACCCACTTTACCCCACACCACAATATCTACCCTACTAAATATAACTAAACATTACAGCAAATGACTCTCAACCCAGGCTGCAAATCAGATCCCCTCAAGAAGATGCCCTATTATTTTAATTCAGCAATGATTCCCAAGTTACTTAGATATGCAATTTTAAAACTTGATTATTTAAGGGCTGGAACAGTGGCTCAGTGGTAGACTGAAGCCTGGCATGCACAAGGACCTGGGTTTGAGCTCCAGCACCACATAAACTACTGTTTGAAAAACAAGAACCAGATGAAAAACTAAATAAAATTTGATTCTCTCTTTCTTTCTTCAAAAAAATTGCTCAATGTCAACATTAACATAAATTATTAGAGAGTTTTAACAGTCTACATAGAATTTTACCACTATAAAAATTATCTGTAGAAATAGGTTTTATGTAACAGCCTATCTTTTTAGTAAAATACATAACCCTAACCTACAGGAGATGAACTTAGTGATATCAAGTTTGGTTACTCATGGACCTCTTCTGATTCTTGTCTACAGTTTCTAATTCTTTGCACCTGACTACACAGCTGTACATGATCTATTACCTAACTGGGAAATAATTATTCCTTCAAGTCTGTCTCTGCAGCTACGTTATGAAATCTAGTTCAGAGGCCGTATTTTTTCATCTTTGCACCCCAGTGCCTAACAGTATCATACACACAGCAATCTCACCAAACGTTTACCTCCTACAAGGTTCATGGAGGCTGTACTGAGGGAAGTTTAATGAGATATGATAATCTATAACATCATGCACTTAACCTTCCAGTAATAACAATGACTTCAAGGCTATGTGGCTGCTAGCTGCTGTGCAAGAGCTTTACAGATATTAACACTTGGGCAATGTCATCACAGTGGCACAGTGTGTGTGCTCCTCAGCTCTGCAGCTGCTTCAATTACTCCAACCTAACAAGTATTTATTGGAGCTAGTCACTTGCCATACAGTGGTAAGTAAGAACTTCTGGATCAGGGTCTGGCATATAACTCAGTGGTACATTCCTTGCCTAGCATGTACAAGGCTTGATCCCTAGTACTGCAAATGAACTACTGAATCACTCTGCCTCCCACTTATGGTTTAAATGTTTTTGCTTCTCTATTCACGTTGTTGCACCCAAGTTCAGGCCATCATCATCTCTATTGAAGTATTCCAATGACTCTCTCTACTTTATTTTTTGTTCCTCTCCAATAAATTCTTCACAAGGCCACCAAAGTGACCATTTTTCAAAGATCAACTTAGATAACATTACCCTCAAAACATTTCAAAGCCTCTCCTTTGCCTTAGGATGGTATCTAACCCCAAACCCAACAAAAGAGCTTAACAAGGCCAGCCTAATCTATGTCTCCAGGTATACAGTTCCCTACTCTGTCCATAACTCTCTACTCTAGCCAGATTAACTAATCTACAGGGAATTCCACAATTAGACCATGCTATTTCCCAGGGAGAAAATATGCCCATGTGGCTCAGTGGTACAGTGCTTGCCTGGAATGCATGGAGACCTGGGTTCAAACCCCAGCACCATATGCACAATTAAATGTTGGAAGAAAAACCAGAAGAAATAAATAAAACTGAATCTTTTTCTCTCTTGTTAGAAAAAGAAAAAAGAAAATCCCAGTCAGCACTGAAGAAACTAAACTTAGGGATTTAGACTCCAAAGTTAACAAGTTCTTTAAAGTCAATTGCTGACTACTGTAGTCACACAAACAGCATTTCCTCTTTTCCAAAGGAAAATACAGACACACAAATGAATAGAGCTGCTACTGAGGGAAAGGTGGAAAACACAAGCCCCCTGAGAAAAGGTCCCAAAGTCCCCTGTTCTCATGCCTATTTTCACCTCCACACAGTGGCTGCTCCATGAACCTTTCGTTGAATTAATCAATGACAAAATGAACAAAATACAAGAAATTCTACAGACAGAACCACCCAGAAATAAACAGATGAGTAGGTATGTGTCCCAATTCTGACCAGAATGATTCAAGGAAATCCTAGGGGCTTCTGGGAAGGTGGTTCATTTTCAGAATAGGGCCATGCAGCATCTGATTCTCTCTCCTACAGGACATGGTGAGGATACATGTTGCTCCACTTGTCAGTGGCTGCTATTTTGCAACCATTAAGTTTGCTGATGCTGTGGGAGATAGCTATCCTGCTAGCCAATGTTGAACTCATGGTCCCTTTACCCCTGGACTTCTGGTGTTGTAACTCTATAAATTATTTTATTACTTAAGTCAGTTTCACCTGCAACTTGCAGCCTGAAGTGTCCTAATCTGTGCCTAATACACTGAAGTGTCCTAAAATATATGTATATATATGTATATACACACACACATATATACACATATATATGAGCCAATAAAGAAAAATATTCTAAAAATTGTTTGAAGATGATGAATACAACATGCCATCATTTAATTTTACAGCCTCAGTAGAAACTAACCTCAAAAAAACCCCAGCAAAATGAATCTTTGCTCTAAAAGAATGTAGATTTTTTGTGCAATTGGTATGGCAAAGAAAGTAAGTCAAATAGTTCAGGTGAGCTTTCCCTGATAAAAATTGTTCTGTTTCTACTGTGTGGAATTAATAGTAGATTAGAAGCTAGATAAAAAAAAACTAATGAACTTGAAAGCACAGTAACAAAATATCCAAAAATCAAACACAGTAAAGGTAAAAAAAACACCACTGGGGAAAAATTAATAGATGATCAGTAAGCTATGGAAAATGTCACATGGCTCCATATACTTTTAACTGGGGTCCCCAAAGGAGAAGTGGGGGAGGACAGAAAAACTTGTGAAGAAATAACGTTTTCCAAATTTGATTAAACCTTACAAATCCATAGATCTAAGAATCCAGGGACCACACTTTGATCATATTTGCATCTAAATAACTATCACAATGTCATGCACACAGTAATTCCTCTGCATATATTTCACCCTAACATGAATGACTAGTCATGCAGGAAACTACACCAAAGCACATCATAATCAAATTATTTAAAACCAGCGATTAAAGACAATCTTAAAAGGCTGGGCACACTGTATACACCTGTAATTCCAGAGACTCAGGAGGTCGGGGCAGTAGGATAGAAGCTCGAGGCCAACTCAGAATTTAGTGAGACTGAATCAAAATAAAACTTAAAAGGTCTACGATGTACCTCATTCATAAAGTATGCCTGGGCTTAATCTCCAGTTAAAAGAAAGAAAGAAAAGAAGAGAGAAAGGGAGAGAAAAGAAAATCTGAAAAGCAGTCAGAAGAAAACAACCACATTGTACAAAGAACAAAAATAACAATGTGTGCAAATTTCTCCACAAGAAGAATGTCAGCCAAAAGACAGTGGAGTATCATCTTTAAAATAATGAAAGAAAAAAATCAACCTAGAATTCTACAACCAATGAACATTTCTTTCCAAAGGAAAGCAAAATAAGGACTTTTTCAATCATACAAAAGTTGAAAGAGTTCATGGCCTGAAAGCTTGCTTTGCTAGAAGTTAAAAAAAAATGCTTTAGGCAAAAGGAAAATGATACCAGAAGGATATGCAGATCTACACAAAAGAATGAAGAACCCAGAAATGATGAATATATTGGTAAATATGAAATTCTTTTTTTCCTCTTTTTAAAGTCTCTTTAAAAGATAACTGACTAAAGCAAAGATAAGAACCATATGTGGTGGAACTTATACGTAAGAAATAAAATGCATGAGAACAACAGCGCAAACACCAATGGAAATGGAGGAAGGAAAGTATACTCTTGTGTGGCTGGTATAGCATTTGTGAAGGGCTGTGATATTACTATAAACCCTAAAGCAATCACTTAAAGTAATATCATAGCCAACCAAAGAGAGAAAATGGAATCATAAACATGTACTCAATTTTACAGGAAACAGGAAACATGAATGAGAGCAAATGTGACAGTAAAAAACAGCAATAGTTATTAAACTCAATCAGTAATTAGATTAACTACAAAAGGCCTGGAAACCTCAATTAAATGGCAGATGTCAGACTGGATAAAAGTGAGGCTGAACTACACCCTGCCTACAGAAGCCCACTTTAAATACTAAGACAAAAATAGGCTAAAACTAAAAACACAGACTAAAGGTCTCTGATAATGCTAATGTCAATCAAAAGAAAGCTGAAGCAGGTGTAATGACACCAGACTAGTAGATTCCAGAGTACAGCATATAATCCAGGACAAGGAGATCATTAAATAATGATAAACGGATCAATTCAAGAGATCTAAGGGGGAATCAATGAGGTACCTTTCTCTTTACCCCTCCCCCCTGAAGCCAAATAACACGTATGAAATCATTTAATTCTGGAAAACACACAATCTTACACACACACATATATGTGCATACATACACCCCCCACACACATTTATATCTGTTATAGAAGAGACAAGACAGTGCGGTGTGGGTGAAGTGGGGGTGATTCTGGATTAGGATCAGGGGCATATCAAATTGTTACTCCATATGCATTTATGATTGTAAAACAACACAACTCTACAATAAAAGGAAAAAAAACTAAGAAAAGAGTGTACAACAGGGTATGGAGAGGTAGCTCAGAGGTAGAGCAGTTCCTTGGCATGTGCAAGGACTCAGGTTCCATTCACCAGCATCACATACACAAATAAATAAAGGAAAACAAAAACCAGATGAAAAAATTAACACTCATACTCACATATTCTCTCTTTTTCCTCTCCCCCATCTGTTAAAAAAAAGAATGTACAATAACCCTAATAACCCTAAACATTTATGCACCCAGTAAGTCAGCTCACAAAAACAAGAAAACAGGACTACGTCTTTCAAGGTGAAAATGCAGTATCAGCATTCCTGAATCAAAACTGAACACAACCAAAATGGAGCTTAAGACCTTCTCCATGTAATAAATAGCATGTACTCTATACTAAAAAAGTACAATAACCCCCCAAAAGGTCATAGGTAATCATATATTGCACAGCTTATCAAAACATTTATGACTTCAGCACTGAAGCTGATCAGTGATTTAAGGCTGACTCACCTGTCATATTGACTATGTCTTGGTAATGATGCACCCCAATGTCAAAAGTCCATGATTAACATAAGTAAAAGATGGCAGCATAAGAAGAATGGGCTCATTGTGAGTACAGTGAAGTACCAGGAAGATAGGCAGTAGGAAGAATATCTGATCCTGTAATGAAAGAAAAAACAGTTAAGTTTGAAAGGTCCCCAAAATTGAGTGCTTGCAAT
>PVKS010034886.1:8040-20625 GCA_004027875.1 Aplodontia rufa
AAAAAAAAAAAAAAAAAAAAAAAGAAATACTTGGGCATTTACCTTACAAAGGATGTTAAGCACCTCTACAACAAAAAGTATCAAACACTAAAAAATGAAATTACAGAAGACCTGAGTAGATGGAAAAACATTCCATGCTCATGGTTAGGCAGAATTAATATAATAAAAATGGCCATTTGACCCAAAGCCCTATAAAGATTTAAAGCAATCCCCATCAAGATACCAATGGCATTCTTCACAGATATAGAAAAAGCAATTCTCCAGTTCATATGGAATAGCAGGAGATCCAGACTAGCCAAAACATTACTCTATAGAAAGGAAGAAATAAGGGGCATCTCAATCCCTGACTGAAATTATACTACAGAGCTGTAGTAGCAAAAATAGCATGGTATTGGTACCAAAACAGAACCAAAGACCATTGGAACAGAGTAGAAGGTCCTAAGGCAAACCCCCATATCTTTAACTATTTATATTTGATAAAGGGGGCAAAAGCATAGTGTGGAAGAAAGATACTTTATTCAACAAATGGTGTTGGACAAATTGGACAGCCATGTGTAGACAACTGAAGCTGGATCCTTATCTTTCGCCCTGCACAAAAATTAAATCAAAATGGATCAAAGACATGGATATTAAGCCAACAACTTTAAACTTACTAGAAAAAGAAGTAGGCTCAACACTATAGCATATAGGAGTTGGCAGCTACTTCCTTAACAAAACTCCCATGGCTCAAGCAGTAAAGTCAAGAATAAATGAATGGGATGCAATTAAACTAAAAAGTTTTTCCACAGTTAAAGATCTAGTCAAGAGCATCAAGAGAACCTACTGACTGGGAGAAAATCTTTGCCTGCTACACCTTGGATAGAGGGCTAATATCCAGAGTATACAAGGAACTGAAGAAACTAAACACCAAACTCACAAATAATCCAATCAATAAATGGGCTAAAGAACTCAAAAGGAACTTCTCTCCAGTGGAAGAACAGAAAGCCCATAAATAGATGAGAAAAAGCTCTACATCATTAGCTATAAGGGAACTGAAAATCAAAATTTCAATGAGATACCACCTCACTCCTGTTAGAGTGGCAAAAATGAAAAATTCGAACAACAACAGAGGCTGGAGGGGCTGTGGGAAAAGAGGAACACTGTCATACTGCTGGTGGGACTGCAAACTGGTTCAGCCACTCAGGAAAGCAGTGTGGAGAATCCTTAAAAAATTAAGGATGGAACCACCTTATGACCCAGCTATCTCACTCCTGGGTATTTTCCCAAAAGAGTTAGAATCAGCATATTATAGTGATATGGCTTCATCAATGTTTATAGCAGCTCACTTTATTATAGCTATATTATGGAACCAACCCAGATGCCCCTCACTTGACGAGTAGATACAAAAACTTTGGTATATGTACACTCAATGAAATGCTACTCACCCATTAGAGATGATGATATTATGGCTTTTGAGATCAAATGGATGGAGATGGAAAGAATAATGCAAAGTGAGGTATCCCAATCTCAGAGACTCAAGGGCCGAATGGTTTCTCTCATCTGTGGAAGCTAGAAGACATCTGGAAGCAGTATGTTAGATAGCAAAGCTAATAATAACTTCAAATTGTATGATACTTTTCCCAACAGGGAGACAACAACCTAGGATACTTAGAGGTATAAGCTGGGGGACAGGGTGAGGGGAGGGCTTAGGAAAATCACCTAAGAAACTGGAGGAACCAAATATAGGGGAATCATCTCAGGAGATCTGTGACCTCCATGAGATATCCATTTAACACAGCGGTTCTTCTGTGGGAAACAGCACTATGGGGAACCCACGGTGGGCATCCAGGACATGTCATTAGCCCTAGATAACTAAGTACATATTCATTTGTTCTGGAATATTTGAAAATGCTTTCCCCTCCATTGTAATTCTATATCATCTAATAAATAATAATAATAATAATAAAGAAGCCAGGGGTGGGAAAACAGACCTATAAACAGGTAGTAAGTGTACATTGAGCAGTTTATGGGGAAGCGGAAAGCACTTGGAACTGGACTCCTTCCAGGCAGGGGCTTCCAGCACCTAAATGTATTGGCAAGTACCACAAATATGACCTTGTACACACCCTTTGAGTCCAATATACATTGTGTTCATCTGATTAAATGATTCTGCAAAAAAATACCAAAAGATGAATAAAATACAATAGCAAGAATTAAAAAAAACAAACAGAAGACAGTTAAATGATAGACTCAAGTTCCTTATATTTCTATTTTAATTTCATGTATAAAAATTGTGTGACTCATTCAATACAGAGATCATATGAAATAGTCATACAGTTGTGACACATACTATAAAATAGAAAATGTTGTATTTTGTCTTTTTGACCTAAATTTTTATTTTCTAAATTTATTTGCAGCAAATTCCAGATATCATATTATTTCTTTTCTAAATATTTCCATATGAATATCTTAAAATTCCATTAAATTTGTATCATCTGATTCAAAATCAGTAAAAAACTTCTAATAATGTTCTAATATACAAACCATATTCAGATAACCCCAATTATCAAAAATTGATTATGTACAATAGACCCAGTGAATCAGGGATAATGTTTTGGAATGGGTTGCAAACTGTTCCAGTTCCTTTTCAACTACAAACTCTTCTCTTTTCCTTTTCAGTCACTATGTATTGACGAGAATAGAAATTCTGTTTTACATGATGACCTCAATCTGAGTGTGCCTTTTTTTCTTACAGAGTTAGAACTTGATTTTTTGTTTATTGAAGTTGTAAGTTATTTCAAAAGATTGATTGAACTTCGTTCCCTGGGCTGCCGCGCCCCGTGCCCCCCCAACTCCCGCAACCCCTAACACCGCTGCCGCTTCTGAGGCTCAAGGTTTTGTCTTCCTCGTCACTCTGCTCGCTGCTGAGACGGGACGCGGGGTGCAGGCACCGCGGAGAGGTCGCTGCCTGACCCAGCGCGCAGTAGCCGGGCCGCCGCGGGACTCCTCGTGGCAGCGTAGGGGAGGCCCGCGGTGGCCATCTTCTAGGGACAGCGACTTGAGTTCGGCCATGGCTGCTGAACTGGCCGCAGATACCTCGTTCCAGGCCCCTCCCACAGGTCCGGTGTCCTCTGCCCCTAAGCCTGCGCCCCACCTCCGCCCCGCCTCCGCCTTCTCCTCCTTGCCGCTCCTCCCTGGGCCCCCCAGGATGGGCTCTCTAGATGTTTTTCTTAAACATAATGTATCTGGATATTTGGTTTATTCTTATTACTAAAAATTTTTAAATCAAGAATTAAAATAATTAATATTTGTTGTGATTGCAGTAAAACAAATACAAGAAGGATATTTACCTCTTTCCATCATTGACATCTCTTGCATTAAAAATATTCCTGAAATGTATTAGATTCTCAATAAATACATATCAAGCAAATGAATTAATTATTAGTTAACATTTCATGCCATTCTATTTTCTGACTTACATGTATATTATGGTTTATATGATCCATATTTTCTGATTTTTCTTTCTAAATACTAATTTTTCCATATATTATTCACCCTATATTTTAAATTACTTATCAATTTTCTATTATTGCATTTACTTAATGTATTTTTACTTGTACATTTTAGTCAAAATTTCCATTCCCCCTCCCCCAATGTCTAAGAATATGAGAACTCATCATCTCTTCTGAACACTTCAAGTCATCAATGTTGTTGGAATGGTAATGGATTCTGACAGTTAAGTTCAGTCTTTGAAGTCAAGTTTCTAGAGTCCAAATGTCAGAACTACTTATGGTGTACACAGTTTATATACCATAGCTTAGTCATTTTAAAATGATAATGGGGAAAATAAATATCCGTGTAATGAGTCCAAATGAGAATTTAGTGAAATATTGTATAGAAAAATTATTCAAATACTTTAAGTGCAATATGTTAACTTTTATTATTGTGACAAAATAGGTTAGTTCCTGTTTCTTTACCTTTTTAATTTTTTAAATGGGTGCCCTATAGTTATACCTAAAAGTGGAATTTATTGTGATATATTTAGACATCCACTTGACATATTTTAATCTTTTTTCTTTCTTTTTTTTTTTTTTTTTGTTGTTGTTGTTTTGCTGCTGTGGCCAGAAAAAAAATGACAACAGTTGGGGAGGAAAAGTTTAATTTGGGATTTGTAGTTTCAGAGGTCTCAGTCCATAGATGATAATCTGTTACTCTGTGCCCAAGTTGAGGTAGAGTATCATGGCAAAAGTGTGTAGCGGAAGAAAGCAGGTCAGAAAAGAAAGCAAAGAGAGAAAAAGAGGGAGTGGGAGCGAGAGAGACAGAGGGGAGGGAGAGAGACGCTGTTTCCCTCACCAATAACAAAATATAAACTCCAGAGACATACCCCCAATGACCTACCTCCTCCAGTCACACCCTACTGCCTACAGTTACCACCCAGTTAATTCCTATCGGAGGATTAATGCATGAATAGGTTAAGACTTCCACAACCCAATCATTTCACCTCTGAACTTTCTCGCATTTTCTCACACAAAAGCTTTTGGGGCACACTTCACATCATACCATAACATACCGTAATATATAATTTGTAAATTTCATTCTTCTCTCCCTCCCTTTCCCCTATTCTCTTCCTTCCTACTCATTCCCCTTTCCCAGCGCCATTGATCTCACTTTTATTAAGGGATTCCCCCCTTTTCTAATATTCCTTGGTTCTCCCTAACTTCTGCATCCAAGAGAAAACAATCAACCCTTGACTATCTGTTTGAGGTTTATGTCACTCAGCATAATGTTCCCAGTTCCATAGATTTACCAACCAATTACACAATTTCTTGCTTCCTTATTGCTGAGTAGAACTCCATTGTGTATATATACACATTGTCTTTGTCTAGCCATCTGTTGATGAACATTTGGGATGGTACCATAATTTGGCTATTGTGAATTGTGGTGCTATAAACATTGATGTGACTGTATCACTATAGTGCACTGATTTTATTACTTTGGAATAAATATCAAGAAGTGGGATAGCTAAGTCATATCGTAGGTTCATTCCTAGCCTCTTGAGAACTCTCCATTCTACTTTCTATACTGGTTGTGTTAATTTGCTGTCCCAACAAGAAGTTATAGCATGCTTACCAGCAGTTTGTACTATTTGTATTTTTGCTAATTGTCCTTCCAACTAGAATGAGATAAAACTCTCATTGTTGTCTTGGTTTGCATCTCCATGATTGCTAAGGATATTGAATCTTATTTTCATATATTTGTTTGACATTTGCATTTCTTATTTTAAGAAATTTCTGGGTTTTTATTCTTTTGCCCATTTTTAATATGGTTATTTCTCTTTTGGTGTTATGTTTTCTTAATTCTTTATGTATTCTGGTTATTAACCTCCCGTCAGTAGATTAGGTGACAAAGATTTATTTTTCATCATGTAGTCTATCTCTTCATGGTTTTAATTGCTTTATTTGTTGTACAGAAGCTTTTTAATTTGAAGTCATCACACATTGATTCCTGGTTTTACATCTTGAGCTTTAGGAATTTTATAATTGAAGTTAGTGTTTGTGCCAATACATTGGAGTGTTGATCCTATATTTTCTTCTGGCAGCTGCAGTGTTTCTGATCGACTCCTAGCTCTTTCATCCACTTTGAGTTGGTTTTTATTCAGGGCAAGATATAGGGATTTAGTTTTATTTTGCTACATATTGATATCCTGTTTTCACATTGAAACAATTCTGCTTCCTCTGGCCGCTGGGTCTGGTGTCTGTGTAAGCTACTGGCCTCTGTGGTGGGTGAAAGGTGTTGCAGCTCTTAATGGTGGGTTATGCCCTCCACTGTTCCAGAAGGGCACAGCAGCTTGTCTTATGAATTCAAAAAATGAAATCCACAGATGAGGATGAGCAAAAATTAGAGTAGGATTCTTTCACATGTGAATAGAAACAGAACTTCTGCATGATGAGAGGATACTCAAGATGTATTTCTACTTGAGTGTATTAGTGTAGGGCTTTGTGTAGCACTTGGGAACAATGCTGTCACTCCAGGTTATTGTAATAAGATTTGGAAAAGTACCAATGCTGTTGGTTAGCCCTGCTATGCAATTCAGGTCTTCTCCACCTCCAATTTCCTGAGTCTCTACAGGAAGCAGGAGGACAAGGTTTCCAAATGATGGATGCTTGGGGATTCAGATTCTGTCAGTGTGTGTATTAGGCATCTACCCAGGCCTTCATTGGGTAACAGGTCAGTGCATTCCAGCTTTCCCTAACTCTGACTCACTCTGCCTCATACCTCGGCCAGAATGGAGGGATTAATGGGATTATGGCCTGAGTTTGTTGCCCATAATCCTACTTGCTTTGCCATGCCTCCACTGCTGCATCACTGCCTCTTTTCAACAGGAATTAGTGACCGGGGGAGCTATGTAACCAGCAACTATTTTTTAAATGCTATTTTTTTAGCCAATGTATATTTTGGCATTTATGTGAAGGATGAGATGACTCTATCTAAGCAATTTGTCTCTGTGGCTTTTGTCCTTTTCCTTTGGTCTTCATCTATTTTTTTATGCCAATAACATGTTACAAAAACATTTGTGAGATCAAGTAATTTGATGTGCCAGCATCCCTCTCATGACTCAGGATTGCATTGGTTATTCTGAGTCTTTTGTTATTCAAAATGAATTATGAATTTTAGAACTGTTTATTTTCCTTAGTTCTACAAAGAATGTCATTGATATTTTTATGGTGATTGTGTTGAATTCGTATATTATTTTTGGTAATATGGTCATTTTGACAATATTAATTCTTCCTATCTAAGAGTATGATAAGTCTTTCCAACTTCTGAGATCTTCAATTTCTTTTCTTTCCTTTTTTATCCTTTGATCTCTTCTTACCCTGATTTTGTTCTATTTAACATAATATTCAGCAGCTGCCACTTTCACCTGGGGATGATATGCTTCTAAAGTAATAGTTTTCCTCCGAAGATGCTAGGTCATATCATTTTTAAAAATAAAGGGTCTATCTTAACTCAGTTGTACAGTATCAGGCCCAGAAGATTCTTTCTCAATTTCTTTTGTCAATTTTTCATAATTTTCACTGTAGAGAGCCATTTAAATCCTTCTTTGGATTTATTCCCAAGGGTTCTATTTTATTTTGAAGATATTGAAAATGAAATTGTTTTCTTTATTTCTTTCTCAGCAGATTCATTATTGGAATACAGAAAGCTATTGATTTTTGGAATTTGACCTTGTATAGTGATACTTTGCTGAATTTATCAGTAATAGAAGTCTTTTGTGGGTGTATTTCTGATTTTCTAAGTAGAGAACGATATCATCAGTAGAGATAATTTGAATTTTTATTATACTCTTTGTACCCCTTTAATTTCATTCTCTTGCCTGATTGCTTGACTGTAGTTTCAAGAACTAGATTGAATAGAAGTGGTGAAAGTATTCATTCTTGTCTTGTTCCTGATTTTAGAGGGAATGCTTTCAGGTTTTCTCCATTTGTTATGATGTTGAGTTTGTGTTAGTCATATATAGTTCTTGTGATTGTGAAGTATATTCTTTCTATCCCCTAGTTTTTTCAGTGATTTTAACATGAATGTGTGCTGGATTTTATGAATCCTGTGCCTATTGAGATGGTCATGTGATTTTTCCCTTTATTCCATTTATGTGATTAATTATATTTACTGATTTGCATATTTTCAACCAAACTTGTGTTTCTGGAATAAAATCAATTTGATCATGGTGAATAATCACCTTTATGTGTTTTTGAATATTTATTTTATTAAGAATTTTTGCATCCATAGTCTTCAGAAATATTGGTATATACTTTTCTTTTCTTGATGTTTCTTTGTCTGGTTTTGATACCAGGATGATCCTGGGTTCATACAATGAGTTTGGGAGTGATCCCTCCCTTTCAATTTCAGGGAATAATTTGAGGAATATAGGACTTATTTTTTCTTTAAAAATCTGATAGATTTCAGGTGAGGATCTCTCTGACCCTCAGCTTTTCTTTGTTGAAAGTCTTTTTATTATTGATTCAATTTCATTGCTTGATATTTTTCTGGTTTTCTATATCCTTTTGGTTCAATTTATGTAAGTCATATGTATCCAGAAATTTGTCAATATCTTCTAGATGTTCCACTGTATTTGGGTATAAGTTTTCAAAGTAATTCCTAATGAGTCTCTGGATTTCAGCAATGTCTCTGGTGATATCTCTTTTTTCATCTCCAATTTCATTGCTTTTGACCTTTTCATTGCTTTCTTTTTGTTTTACTAAGGATTTACCAATCTTCATCTTTTCAGAGAACTGATTCTTTGTTGTTTTTAATCCTGTGTGTTATTTTTAATTCTCAATTTTATTGAATTTAGCTCCAATTTTAATTATTACACTTCTACTAATTTCCAAAATAATCTACTCAAGCTTTCCTAGAGTCTTGTGGTATAATATTAGGATGCTTATTTGAAATCTTTTTGAGATTTTATTGTTGTAGTTATTGTTGTTTTTGGTTTCATACAGTCAGTAGCATTCCAGGTATTTGATATGTTGTAATTTTGTTCTTATTTCTGAGTTTTCTTAAAATTTCTCCTTTGAGGGGCTGGAGTGGTGGCTCAGCAGTTACAGAAGTTGCCTACCATGTGTAAGGATGTGAGTTCAACCCCCAGCACCATGTACACAATGAAGTGTTGGAGCAACAAATGCCACAAGAAAAACTAAATAAAAATGATTTTCTCTCTCTCACACTTTCACTGTCCCTCTCTCTAAAAAGAAAGAAAAAAAATTCTCCTTTGATTTCTTCTCTGACCTATGCCTCATTCAGAAGTATATTATTCAATCTCCATGTGTTAGCATGGTTTCTGTATTTCTGTCTTTCATTTCTAATTTCATTTCATGAAAATCCAATAGAATGCATGAAATTATTTCAAATTTTTTATATTGGCTAAGAGTTGTTTTGTGTCCTAAAGTATGATCTATTTGTTGCTGAAATGTGACTTTGGGTATTAATGGATGAAATATTCCATAGGTTTCTGTTAATTTCTTTTGGAGATCTGAAGTCACTTCTTAGTTTTTGTCTGGATGGCCTTATGGTGAGTGAGATGTGTTGAAACCACCCAATATTATTTTATTAGAGTCTATCTTGGGCTTTATGTCTAGTAGTTTTATGGATGCATGTAAACTGACATTTGAGGCCTAAATATATTATAATCATTGTATCTTCTTGTTGGATAGATCCCTTTACCAGTATGAAGTGACATTCCTTTTCTTTTCTCATTTATTTTGCTTGATGTCTGCTTTGTCTGATATGAGAATGATTATCACTGCTTGCTTTCATCCTCCATTTACATGGATACTTGAGGCCATATGTATCTTTATCTATAAGGTGAGTCTTTTATAAGCAACATATGAATAGGTTCTGTTTTTAAAAATTCATTCTGCCTATGTCTTTTGATTGGGGAGTTGACAGCATTTACATTCAATATGCTGAAGAGGTGATTATTATTACCTGTCATTTTTTTAATGTTTCTTTCAGGCTTGACCCTCCTTTACTAAGCTACTGTTCCAGTAGAATTCATTAATTCTCTCTCTTTAAAGTTTGGCTTGCATTTCCTCTGCCTAAAATATTTCCTTCAATATTTTTCATAGTGCCAGTTTATAGTTATGAATCCTTTCTGTTTCCACATAATGTGGAAGGTTTTAATTACACATTCAATTCTAGGATAGTTTTGCTGGATTGTAGTTGGTAATCATCTGGCTCAGTTGTTACGGTGTTTGCCTGGCATGCCATAGTATGTGGGTTCAGGGCCCCAGCACCACATACACAACAAAGTGTTGAAGCAAAAACATGTGAAAAGCTAAAAAAAATAAATAAAAGATTCTCTCTTTCTTTCTCTCACAGTCCCTCTCTCTCTCTCTCTCAAACAAAAAAGTACTTGGTATATATACTTCCAATCTCTCCTGGCTTTTAAAGTGTGGACTGAGAAATCAGCTGTGACTGGTATTGGTTTGCCTCTACATGTGACTTGCCATTTTATCTTGCAGGTTTTAAAATTCTGTCCTTGTTCTACGTATTAGACATTTTAAATACAATGTGTCTGGGAGAAGATCTCTGGTCTGTTTGTAATCCTGAATGCCTCTTGTATTGGATAGCCATATCATTCTTTAGGTTTGAAATATTTTCTGATATTATTTCACTTAAAAGGTTACGCATGGACCGACTGCAAGAGGGCAACTTGAAGACAGATGCCTTCCCCCAGCAGTTCTGAATCTGGACAGAAAATCCCCAGTTCATTTCCAGATTTTTGAGGTGCATTTGGGGGAAATAGCATCTTGAAACCCCAGTACTAATTTGCTCAGTTGATTTGAGGACCAGAGACTTGGGAGTAATAATGAGTGGTTTTCTATTTTTTTCAGTCCGGGATTGGATGCAGCCGGCATCTGCTGCCCGGGTGTGAGGGAGGAGTCTAGCAGCCCGCGAACTCATCCCCATGGAAAAGCTGCTGTACTTTAAATATAGCACTAAAGCGGTCTTTATATACCTGCCGCTGCCGTGCACCTGGGGGGCGAGTGGAGTGGTGGAGAATTCCAGCACCCTGCACTCCCCAAAGCAGAGAAGTCGCAGTGCTTTAAATTTAGCCCAACTGCAGACTTTGTCACTGCAGACTTTGTTTACCTGATGCTGGCGTGTGGCTGATACTGCAATGAGTGGACCAGCAAACTAGGGGAACTGAACAGAGCGTGAAGGGGGAAAAAAGGGAATTTATCCACTCCACCAGAGAAGCAGAAATGTGACTTTTTTTGTTTCACATTACATTCCACCTGAGGGAGGGCTGCGGGTGACAGTGATGGAGGCCAGCAGAGGCTGCAGAGGGCGGGGCTGTGAGCAGCTGAAGCTGAATTGTTAACAGCATCCCACACTCAGGGTGCCTGTGCTCAGGGCTCCAAGCTGTACCTTCTAAAAACAACATCGGGACAGCATCAGGAGAGCTCCTTCACAGCTGCACCCACCCGCCGAGCTCACACTCTGAGGGGGACAAGAGCAGTGCCGGGAAAAGGCACACTGAGGAGCCCAGAGGAACTCGGGGCTCAGCAGGAAAGGTGGGCCACCATTCTGAGCCCCAGGAGACAGCTCTCTCTGGTTTTTAGAGCAGCCTAGGATAAATGCACCAGGAAATCATCACAGGCTTCAGTCTCATCCAGGAAAAGAAGGCCTAGGTCAGCCCCAGAATCCACCCTTCTTAGGAGGTCTTCAGTTTGTGCTAAAAAGATGGAGCAATTCCCTGCCCTGTCCACTCCTCCCATCCAGGAGGAGCACGTCTTTTTACTCAAGAGACAGTGTATGCCTCTCCCAGCAGAGGGAGAATAGAACTCAGCCAGGGTCCCTGCTCATTAAGCCCTCTGGCTGCAGCTCCCCTGAGAATCTGGCAAACTTCAGGGCTTTCCAGAATCAATCCTCTTCATTGGAAGCCCCTCCTAGAAATCCCAGGAATCTGAAGACACCACAGTCTGCTTTGTGAGATCACATAACCACAGACTAAGTGTCAGTCATATCAAAACCGGGAAGCAAAGTGAAATTCTCCTCCCAAAGGCCCCAGAGACTCCCTTACTGGTTTTAGTTCCAAGGTTGCATTAAGAAACTCAACTTCATTAAGGGCCAGAGACACTCTTAATATCTATACTTTCAAGTGTTGCCTAGTAGGAATTTTTTTTTTTTGCTACTGTTGATTGCATATTCTAGATGTATACCATTGTATTAATTGGAAAAGTTCACTGGTTCTCCGATATATAAAAACTATACCTGAGTCAAGAGGTTTCCTACAGAAATAAAGACTATCATGAACTATGATTCCTCTGACAGGGGTCAGATCCAGAATCTAAAAAATCCTCAAAAATCTCAACTACAAAAACACTAACAGCCCAATTAATAAATTTGCCAAAGAGCTAAATAGAAACTTCTCAAGAAAGGACATTGATCAAGACAATGAATACATGAGAAAGTGCTCTAAATCTCTAGTAATCAGAGAAATGCAACTGAAAACCACATTAAGATGTCACCTTACACCAGTCAGAATGGCAAAGATGAAGAAAATAAACAATAATAGATGCTGTAGGGGCTGTGGAGAGATAGGGACACTATCACACTGTTGGTGGAGCTGCAGACTTGTACAGCCCCTCCGGAAAGCAATGTGGAGAATCCTCAAAAAACTAGGGATGAGCCCACCATACGCTCCTGCTTTTCCACTCCTGGGTATCTTTCCAGGGGATTTAGAATCAGCACGTTATAGTGACACAGCAATATCTATGTTCACAGCAGCTCAATTTACTATTGCTAGACTATGGAAACAACCCAGATGTCCCTCACTGGATGAATGGATCCGAAAACCGTGGTACATATATACCATGAAATTTTGCACAACGATTAGAGAAAATGATATTGCAGCCTTTGAAGGTAAATGGATGGCTATGGAAGAAATTATGCTTAGTAAAATCAGCTTAACCCAGAGATCCAAGGGACGAATGTCTCCACTCATCTGTGGAGGTTGAAACTGGACCCTGGCCCTCCTGAAAGACGATCAATTATCATATGTTAAATCCAGATAAGGTATAATGTTATACAGCCTAATAC
>PVKS010034887.1:0-20489 GCA_004027875.1 Aplodontia rufa
ATACACAACTAAGTGTGGAGCAGTGAAAACGAAAAACTGAATAAAATTGATTCTCTATCTCACTGTCCCTCTCTCTTAAAAAAAAAAAAAAATAGGCAGGTGCAGTGGTGCACACCTGTAATCCCAGTGGCTCAGAAGGCTGAGGCAGGAGATTGTGATTTCAAAGCCAGCCTTGGCAACTTAGGCCCTAAACAACTTAGTGAGACCTACCTCAAAAAAAGTATATAACAGGCTGGGGATCACTCAGTGGCTAAGCGCCCCTGGGTTCAATCCCTGATGCTTAAAAAAAAAAAAAAAAAACAAAAGAAAGTTTTTATTTATAGTACCTGTAATCTAGAATTGATTGCAGTAGCAATTACGTGAATACGCACACTCATATTTTTGCTTATCTAAGGAACTACGGAAGAAAATTTGGACAGATTGATCCAGAATGTAAAGATAGAAAATGAGAGTGACATGATTCGTAACTGGAGTTACCTTGGTGTTCCCATTGTTCCCCAAGTAAGAAATCTTACATTGTATGTGTTTTTAGATATATGTATGTGTAGGGTTGTTTGTATTAATTGTGTTTTTTTTAGTGTGGGAATTCACACAGACACTCTTCTTAATTTCACAGTGTAAATTTTGAGTAAGCAATTAAAAATTAAAAATTTAGGTTGCTTATCATTTCCCTATGTGAATAATTTGGGCAGATAACTGTTCTAGTGAATTTGTATTCTTTGGCTTTTGTTGTGTTTTACTCTTTATTCTTTTCTCTTTATGATTCATTACTGCTATTGTCATTTTAGTTATATATTTAAATTTGAATACACCACAAAAATAATTAAAATTATATTCTCTTGCTTTAAAAAAATTTAGGCTCAGATGGGTGCAATGACACACATCTGTAATCCCAGTGACTTGGGAGGCTGAGGCAGGAGAATCAGAAGTTGAAGGCTAACCTCAACAACTTGTGGCTCAGTAGTTAAGCACTCCTTGGCCAATCCCTGGCATCAAAAAAAAAAATTTTTTTTTTAGGCTCAAAGTCAAATTTTAAGAACTCTATTTAGAATTCCATTCTTTTCCTATTGTTTGTTTAATACTTTCATTTGGATAAATGTATTTTCTTATGCCATCATAAATTTTAGCACTACAGCTCAAAACACTGTTTAGTGAAGGTATGTAACCATATCTATTCTGATATTTTTAAGGAGACATTTCTACTCTTAGTTTTTTGAATCCAGGGTTCTGTGCCTAGAACCCAAGGTTCTAGGCCAACATTATACCACTGAGCTACATTCCCAGCCCACTCTTAGTTTTAAGTCAAATATTTCTGATAAATTAAACATCTTCATTAGGAAACATAATAAGATTATTATATTGCTTAATAAAATTACTGGTTTTTAAATTTTTTTTCTCTATGTAAGTCTCAACAAGGTAAACCATTAAGAAAGGATCGATCTGCAGAAGAAACTTTTCAACTTTCTCGATGGACACCTTTTATCAAAGACATTATGGAGGTAAAAATCATTAAGTTTCTCTTATATCTCAATGCCTTCTATAGAATATTCTTTACTCTTTTTATGTTTAGCTGTCATTATAAGCACTTCTAATGGGAAGGAATTTTCTGCAGTGCTTGGTGGATTCCCAAAAGAAGGCTGCATCTCGGATCAAGGGAGGAGAGGAAACTCTTAAAAGATTCTTTGCTTAGAAAACCACACCAGTATATGTCTCAGAATAAACATGTAAATAAAAATAAACACAATTTGCTTTATGAAAAGCATTACTAGTGTTTTTTTATTACTAATGTTTTAAATAACTGTGCATGGTATAAATATAATTTATTTGAGGAGCTGGGCATGTTAGTGCAGTCCTGTAATCTCAGTGACTTCGGAGGCTGAGGAGGCAGGAAGATCACAAGTTCAGGGTCAGCCTCCATAACTTAGCAAGGCCATAAGCCACTTAGTGGGACCCTGCCTCAAAATAAAAAGCAAAAAGGTCTGGGGGTGTAGCTCATTGGTAAAACACCACTGTGTTCAGTCCCCAGTACCAAAATAAATAAATAGTTTATTTGAATGAAAAATACAGGGGCTGAATCAGTGGCTTGGCAGTTATGACGCTTGCCTAGCATGTGGACGGACGCAGGTTCAAACTCCAGCACCCCATACAGAGCAAAAAAAGCCAAGTGAAAAATTAAATAAAATTGATTCTCTCTCTCTCTCTTTCTCTCTCACTCTCTTTTTAAAAAAAGAGAGAGAGAATTCAATGAAATAACATTCACATATGTACCACTATTAGAAACCATTAGATGCCAATAACCGCCGAGCCATTGCTCCAGCCCAGATGCCAGTACTCTTGATACTGTATTTATTGTGATTAATGTAAACTTCATTATAGTTTGCTATTAGATCCCACAGAAGAATAATGCCTTTAGTACTGTATGTTTTTAGGAAATAGTATTCAATTATAGGAAATAATAAAAATGAGCTAATTTTAAAACTGCCTCATGAACTCAATAAAATAGTAATTTGTTTCAGCTTTCCTTTGACTTAAACCTCAATTGCTACTTTCCTTTGGGTGCTAATTTGGTACAACATATTACTGTGATTTTTCTGTTTTCCTTGGTTAATTTTATGTCATTCATATATGTGTAAATATACTGAAAAATCTGAAGAACTTAGTTTTCTGTAACATAAGTGGATTTTTTTCCCTTTCCTGTAGTGATTATGCAAAATTAAGTGGTTTATCTTAAGCTGGAATTTTTAAAATAAGAATTGACTTTCTCAAACACTTTACAAGGATTTGCCTGTTAAATCAGAGACAATCTTAGACTTTTAAACAGTTTCTTCCTTTCTTATAGTCTTACTGAAATATTCCTTGACTACTCTGTGCTCACTTCTTGTGCCCACTTGTCAGTACCATTTGTACAGTCATACTGTAATGCAGTGATTTCCAAATTTCAGGGGGATGGGGGTACAAGAGATTGAATCCAGAGGTGCTTAACCACAGAGCCACATCCCTACCGCTTTTTATTTTTTATTTTGAGACAGGGCCTTGGTAAATTGTTGAGGCTGGCCTTCAACTTGTGATCCTCCTGTTTTAGCCTCCTGAATTGCTGGGATTATAAGCATACACCACCATGCCCAACTCCAAATTTTTTTGATTAGAGACCTAATTATTAAAATGTGAAATGAATTTATTTATAAGTTATAGTGAAACATACTAATAAAACATATATAATCTGTATATATAGTATACCCATATACTTAAGTATATCATAAAATGAACAGAGGGAAAATTTTAGCAAATAAAATGAAAAGGAAAACTTCCCACCTCTCTTTGGATTGTCTTGAGTACCCCTAGGCGTGCAAACTATTTTAGAGCCACTGCTGTTAAGTGCAGTCTTAAAGCTAACTCAGAACTAGGATAGTGTTTAGAACCCCTAGTACTCTAGAGCTAAAAGGTCATTACACCAATGCAGGGACCCTCCAAAAGGAAAATAGGTCTGCCATAAATAAATGATTGTGCTACTTTTGAAGCAACTGAGTTTTAAAGAAAGAACCGATAATGTTATATATTTATATATTCTTAATGTTTATATTTATTTATAAGTACAAGTTTTGTCCTTCACTCAAAACAAACAAAAATCTTGAAATTTAAAAAACATTTTCTTGGGGCTGGAGAGGTGGCTCTGTGGTAGAGTGCTCATCTAGCATGCATGAGGGCCCAGGTCTAATCCCTAATACCACATACACAACTAAGTGGAGGAAAAGCAAAAATCAGATTTAAAAACAATAGATAAAATTAACTCTCTCTTTAAAAAACAAAGTTTCTTTCTTGATGGTGTTAACTCTTTTCTTCCCTAGGATGCCATTGATAATAGATTAGATTCAAAAGAATGGCCATATTGTTCTCAGTGTCCAGCAGTATGGAATGGCTCTGGAGCTGTAAGGTAAAACCTACGAATGAAAGTGAAATTTTTGCTTCATTGCTACAGACTAATAATTGAAAGTGGTACACAGGTACTCATATTTGGTAACTCTCTTTGAAGCATTTAGTCTCATCAGAGGTAGTTTTTCTTTAACTGTAACCTATTTTAAATGAGTTCAGGTAAGCAATATGAAAGCACACTTAACAAAAATATTTTCATAACCATTTTATTTATTTCATAAATAAAAATATTCCTCACCTTTCTTTTCATATAGCAGTGGGCTTTTTGATAATTTTTAAGATGAAATATTTGAAACATTCTGAAAAATATAGAGACTATTATAATGTATGTCCTTATACTTAGTACCCAGCTTAACACATAAATCATTGTAAATAAAATTCACACTTCCTATAAATTACTCTCTGATTTTATTATTTTTCTTCTCTATGCTTAGTTTGGTGTTTTTCACCTGCATGTCTTTATGCTTTTTATACATATATTTGTATCATAAACAGTGTATTGAGTTGTGTTTTACAGAATTTACTCTTGGTCTTTAGCTTTCAGTAGTTTAACTCTGCTGTGTCTAGGTGTAGTTCACTTTGTGTTTGTTTATTCTACCTGGGGTTTATTGACTTTCTTAGATTTGCAAGTTAATGAAATTTCAACCAGTATGGGAAATTTTCAGGTATGATTTCTTCAACTTTTTTTCCACTCCCTTTCTTCTTTTAACTGTTTTATGCATACGTTGGAGAATTTGGAACTGTCCCATGGGTCACTGAAGCTCTGTGTACTTTTTTTTTTTTTTTTTGGTTGCTATTCTTAAGATTTGTAGTACCTACTTATCTATATTCAGGTTCACTGATTTTCCTGATGTGTCAAATCTTTTTGCGACCATTTATCTAGTGACTTTCATCTCAGTTAACATTTTTTTTTTTTAATTTAGAATTTCCATTTGGTTTGTTTTTAGTGACCATTCCTTTCTCCTCCTCCCTTCTTCTTTTAGTGCTGGGGATTAAATCCAAGGCATCACACATGCTAGGCAAGTGCTCTACTGCTGAGCTTTACTTCTAATCCTAGTTTCCATTTTTGTTGAGAGTCCCTCTTTGTAAATTTTTAGCTTTCTTTCTTTTTTTTTTTTTTATTACCATTTCTACAATAACTGTTTTGAAGTCTTTGCTAAATCCAACATGTGGGTCAGTTTCTATTGACCCTAAAGCATGAATCACACTTCCCTGTTTCTTTGCATAGCTACTAAGTTTTGGTTGAAAATTGGATATAGGGGGCTGGAGCTGCGGCTCAGTGTTTTCGGCACTTGCCTGGCATGCACGAGGACCTGGGTTCAAACCCCAGCACCTCGTGTACAACAAAGTGTCTGAGCAATGAAGGTCATATGAAAAACTAATAAAATTGATTCTCTGTTTCTCTCTGTCTCTCTCACTGTCCCTCTCTCTTTAAAAAAAGAAAAAGAAAAAACTTGGATATAAATAATGTATTAGAACAACTCTGGAGTTGCTTTATGTTGTAATTTGTTTGGATTTAAACTGTAGAATGTTTCCCTCTTGTTACATGTAGCCACTGATGTTATTGTTGTATTTTTTAACCCTTTAGCTTGGCTTTTTCTTTTCTTCTTCTTTTTTTTTAAGTGAGAGAGAGAAAAACAGAATCAATTTTATTTAGTTTTTCATGTGGCTTTTGTTACTCTGACACTTTATTGTGTACATGATGCTGGGGTTCGAACCTGTGTCCTCGTGCATGCCAGGCAACCACTGTGACTGCTGAGCCTCTGCTCCAGCCACTAGTTTGGTTGCTTCTATGTGATTTATAGATTAGCCAGTTATCTGGGCAGAGGATGTGCTTAAGCACTTCAGGCATGTACGGACTCCATCCTTTGCTGATCAAGCTAAGTGTGTTTTAAGAAATGTATTCCAGCAGAGCTGGTTCTTGAATCTCCTTCCCAACCCCTGCCCCACCTTTTTTTCCATCTCACTTTTTCCCTGAATGTTCTCAGGTTTCTCCTGAATACATACTTTTAGCAGTCAGAGAGCTAAAATGATGTCTAGAGAGCTTATCCTTGCTTTCCTTGCTTTGTTCTCTTTTAAGATTTACCTATGTTACAGCCTCAGCAACTTAGCAATTACCTAAGCAAGTTAGGCAAACCCTGTCTCACAATAAATAATAAAAAACGAGCTAGGAATATTACTCAGTGGTGAAGTGCCTCTGTTTTCAATCCCTGGTACCAAAAAGAAAAAAAAAAATGAGAGAGAGAGAGAGATTTACCTATTAAATTTCTGAATGATTTGCTGCCAAGCTCAAATTGATACTGCTGTGTTGGGCTACCAAAGCTGTAAGGTCTTCTTGCTCTGAACTGGGTCCACCAGTTTTAATTGTCAGAGCTACAGGATTTTTTACTCTTGCCACTACCACCTCACCTTGACTCTTTACCCCACTGGAAGTAAAGCTGCTGGTTTTCGCAGGCAGCCAGAAGTCAGTAATGGTGTAGTTTTTCTCATCTGAAAAGGCAGAGCATTAGAAGTAAATTATAGCCCTAGGCAAGAACATCACACATACTGGGCACCACCTTCCTTACCTGGTAAGTTAGGAGATACTTAAGTGTAAATGCTCCTCAGTTTATTGTCTGCCTGTGGAGAAATTCCAGTGGAACTGAAATGTTTGGGGATTTTTTTTATCCGCACAGTATCATCCAGGTTTATGTACTTGTTTTCTCCGAGGGGAATCTAATAATTACCTTATTCTACCATAAGTCCTTTCTACATTTTGGGTTTGTTGTTTTTTTGGTTTTTTTTTTTTTCCCTAGTATGGGGATTGAACCCATTCAATGCTTTACCATTGAGCTACATCCCTAATTCTTTTTATTTTGAGATAGGATCTTGCTAAATTGCCCAGAGTGGCCTTGAACTTGCAATCAATCCTCTTGCCTTAGCCTCCTGAGTTGCTGGGATTACAAGTGTGCACCACTAAACCCAGGTTATGTTGGTTTTGTGGGAGTGGGGGAGTACTGGGAATTGAACCAGAGGTGTTTTACCACTGTGCTATATCCCTAGCCCTTTTTTAATTTATTTTTTTGTACAAGGAATTGAATTGAGGGGCGCTTAACGACTGAGCCACTTCCCCAAACCTTTTTTATTTTTTAATTTTCAGACAGAGTCTGACCATTTGCTGGCTTTCAACTTGCAATCCTCCTACCCCAGCCTCCCAGGCTACTAGAATTACGGCATGTGCCACTGCACCTGATTTATTTTTGGTTATAGGACAGGTCCTCACTAAGTTGCTTGGGGTCTCAAACTGGCAATTCTCCTTCCAAGAAAGAAGGAAAACAGTGAGTGGTGGTGGCTCAATAGTAACACAGGTTTATTGGGAGAAACCTCCTGGATTGACATTGGTTTACAAACTAGGGGTAGATATAGAGGGTGTGAGGGAAAAGAGGATTGTGGTATTGCTAGGGAGTTGTCAGGAAAGGTCCTTTCTTATGATGATGTAATGTTTAGGGTTTCTTTGCATGATGGTGGGGTGGGTTTTAGGGGTAGGTGGGTCTTGTTCTAAAATAGAGGATAAGATTCAAAATGGCAGTGCCTAGGTCAAGTTCTACCTAACCCTTAGCCTCCCAAGCCTCTGGGATTACAAGCATGCACCACAGCACCCTGCTTTTTCTTAGACGTATATAAATGGGGTCGTACATGTCCTCCTGCAACTTGTGTTTTTGTTTCCCTTTCATTATATGTTAACCCCAAAATTAATTAAATTAACCCCAAAATTTACCCCAGATTGATACATGTATAAATTTTTACTATGAGGTGACATATAGTTATATGAGCATCACAATTTATTCATCTATTTTCTACACATTAGAGATTTAGTCTGTGTCAAAACTAGCATCACTACAAAAAATATGCAGTGACCGTTCCTGTACATTTACATGTTACTTGGAGAGTTTAGAGCTGTTAGATGGAGGGGTTTTTCTTTACTTTTGTTTTATTTTTTCCATTTCTCCTGGTTTGAAAGTTAAATGGTCTGTTTTTATTCTTGTAAGTTATCCTTAGAATTTTATCTCACACATTTGATTCAACAAGGTCTCAAATTAGTGTTTCCACTCTCCTCTTGAACAATAAAAGAACCTTAAAACAACTTGATACAAACCACATGACATGTTATATACTTTTTTTTTTCTTCAGTACTGGGGATTGAACCCAGGGGTTGTTTATCACTGAGCTACACCCACAGCCCTTTTTATTTTTTGAGACAGGGTCTCGCTAAATTTCTAGGGCTAGCCTTGAACTAGCAATCCTCCTGGCTCAGCCTCATGAGTAATTGGTATTGTAGGTGTCTAGCTCATATACTTTATATTGGTTTACCTTAGGCTTTTTTTTTTTTACCCCTGAGGGTGGTAAAGCATCCTTAGTACAAAGAGTATGCAAGAAAGTATTGGGTAATGTAATTGCTTAGCATGCTCAAACACTCATACACTAAATAAAAAATGATAACAATGCTGATCAGTTTTAGATCTTAGGATAGTTTTGAGGGGAACATGGATTGAAACCTGGGTCTAACTTTACAACCCAGCTTCCTACCATAATACTTTGCTGAATTCCAGGAAGGGATACCCCACTACTACCACATCAGCTCCAAGTCATTAACTACCCATTTTCCCTTTCATGTCTTCAAAACCTTATGAAAAAAAGTGCCAGTTCCTAAATTTTTTAAATTTCAATAAGTTGCAGATTTTTCAGGTATATTATTTCTTCATATGAAATTAATAAGGAAGAGGGCTTGGGCCATGACTCAGTGATAGAGTGCTTGCCTAGCATGTGTGAGGCGTTAGGTTTGATCCTCAACACCACATAAAAAAATAAGTAAATAAAATAAAGATATTGTATCCACCTATCACCAAAAAAAAATTTCTTTTTAAATAAACAAGGGCAGACGTTAGTTCTACTTTTAGGTAAAAATGCTGAGCTATATATGACTGTCCTTCCTAACTTTGGGTATGCTAATCAGACTGTAGTTATGTCATTTCCTTAAATCAATATAATTAGGTCAGGCAAGGTGGTGTATGCCTATAATCCCAGCAACTCAGGAGGCTGAAGCAGGGAAGTCTTACATTTGAGACCATCCAAGGCAACTTAGTGAGAACCTGTCTAAAAAAGTAAGAGCTCAGTGGTAGAGTGCCCCTGGATTCAATCCCCAGTACTGCAAAAATAAATAAATATTTAAAAAATCAATATAATTGGTACCATAGTTGAATTTAAATACATTAGGCTTTTTAAAAAGTCTATGGGGGCTAGAGCAGTGGCTCAGTGGTTACTGCGCTTGCCTGGCATGCGCAAGTACGCTAGTTCAAACCCCAGCACCACATACACGACGAAGTTTCCAAATAATGAAAGTCATATGAAAAACTAAATAAAAATTGCATCTCTCTTTCTCTCTCTCCTTTCCTCTCTCACTGTCCTCTCTTTCTTAAAAAAACAAAAAAGTCTACAAACAGGGGGCTGGAGTGGTGGCTTGGTGGTTACGACACTTACCTGGCTTGTGTGAGTACATGGGTTCAAACCCCAGCACCCACATACACAACTAAATGTCAGAACAACAAAAGCCATGTGAAAAACTCAATGAAAATTGATTCTCTGTGTGTGTGTCTCTCTCTCTCACTGTCTTCCTCTTTTTTTTTCTTCGGGGCTGAGGACCCAACTCAGGGCCTTGCGCGCACTAGGCAAGCACTGTGCCACTGAGCTAAATCCCCAACCCCTGTCCTCCTCTCTTTAAAAAAAAAAAAAGTCTATGAACAGTGTAACTTTGGAAATATTAATGTGTTTGCTTTTTTTCCTCTACTTTTTAGTGCTCGCCAGAAACCTAGAACTAATTTTTTAGAACTAGACCGAAAAAATGGGTCAAAGCTGATTATTTTTGTCATTGGAGGAATTACACATTCTGAAATGCGTTGTGCTTATGAAGTTTCTCAGGCACATAAATCCTGTGAAGTTATTATTGGTAAGACTTTTGTTTTCCTTTTTTCTGTTTATGAAAATAAGTCCTAAATGCAGAAATACATCTGCAAAATTGTCTTGTGATGTACATTTAAGACTAAATTAGTGGGGCTCGAGCAGTGGCGCAGCGGTTGGAGCGCTTGCCTGGCATGTGCAAGGACCCGGTTTTAAACCCCAGCACCACATACACAACTAAGTGCCAGGGAAACAAAGGCCAGGTAAAAAACTAAATAAAATTGATTCTTAAAAAAAAAAAAAAGACTAAATAAGTGAATGCAAAAAAAAAAATTAACCATAAAATGTGTTTTATCTGATTTGCTAAAGTTTTTTCCTTGTTGATTTTTTTATTATTATTATTTTGTTTATAGTCCTAGGGATTGAATGCAGATGAAGCTCATGGATGCCAGGCAAGCACTCCACCAGTGAGCCACATCCCCAGGTCTTTTTAATTTTGAGACTGGGTCTTGCTAACTAGCCTAGGCTGGACTTGAATTTGCCATCTTCCCTGCCTCAGCCCTCTGCACCCCCACTCCTCCTGCAAGTAGCTAGGATTACAGGCTTGCACTCTTGTGCCTAGCTTAATAATTTTATTTTTAAATGTTCTGATTTGAGGAAAATGGCCATGTTTCTTTCTTTCTTTTTTTTTTTTTTTAAGAGAGAAGGACACTTGGGGCTGGAGCGGTGGCTCAGCGGTTTCGGTGCTTGCCTGGCAAGCACGAGGACCCAAGTTCAAACCCCAGCACCATGTACACAACTGAGTGTTGGAGCAACTAAGGCCATGTGAAAAACTAAATAAAGTTGTTCCTCTCTTTCTGTCTCTCTCACTGTCCCTATCTCTTAAAAAAAAAAAAAAACTTCAAAAAAAAAAAAGAGAGAGAAGGACAGAGAGAGAGAGACAGAGACAGAATCAATTTTTATTTAGTTTTTCACATTGCTTTCGTTGCTCTGACACTTAGTTGTGTATGTGGGCATTGGGGTTTGAACCCATGTACTTTCGCATACCAGGCAAGTGCCATAACCTCCGAGCCACCGCTCCATCCCCGACCATGTTTCTTTAAAATATTATATCCTATGATTTTTTTTTGTTCTGATAATTAATTTTGAACACATTAATACATTTCTTCTTCAGAAATATTACAAGTTTTTGTGGACGTGAATATGACATAGGCAAAGCTTATATGAATTCCAATTTTAAGAGTTTCTGTCAAAGCCACTGATAGGTAAACTCTCCTGACGCAGGAGGTATAGGATTTGTATGTCAGGCTTTGATCTGCAGTACTATTTAGAGGTTGTCTGTTACTAAATGACAACTGTTGGAGTTCTGTTATGACAATAAATTCCCAATTTTTTTCTTTAAGATGTCGATATTGGCACAAAGTAAACAAAACACTAGAAATCAGCAATGTTTTCTGAAGGGTTAATAAGCATGTTCAGAGACAAGGAATAATTGAACTTGTACAATTTAGGCATATTTCAGAATGATATCTGTAGAAATTTTGTTAAAGTGCCTCAAAACTATTGCGCTTTGCATATTTGTAAGACAAGACAAAATATTAAGCCAAGGAAAATCAGTTTAATTGCTGGCCTCTGAAAATTTCTTTTTTCTTCTGTTAGGTTCTACACATATTTTAACACCCAAAAAGCTGTTGGATGATATAAAGATGCTGAATAAACCCAAGGATAAAATCTCCTTTACTAAAGATGAGTAGCTTTTTGGGGTGTGAGGTTTTTAAAACATGTTCAACTAAAAATAGAACAAGAAAATGTTGCTATCATGTAATTTAAACAGTGTAAATATTTTATGGAACTATGGCTTTCAAATACATTTTTAAGGGCCTGTTTATGATTATGTATTGTTGGATTTGCCATCTTTATAATTTAAATATTGTTGCTGCTTTTTAAGTGACAAGTATTAAAATGCTGTCTAAAGAATTTTTTTTTAATGTCTGGAGTAGGATATCTTAAAGTTATAGGCAATTTTCCCCAGACATTTGTGTATATACTAATTATTCATTAAGTACTTACCTATCTCATGCTGAACTATAGTTTTATTGGGAAAGAATGATTTTAAATGAAGATATTATAAAAGTAAAAAACTGTAAATGTGTATGTATGATAGAATTACTTCCTATTGCAGTTTTTTTTCAACTGAAATTCAGTTTTATATGTAAAATAATTCGGTCATTAATTGAGTGATTTCACATTATGCACTGTTGAGATTCTTCTCAAGAACACAATTTTATATAATTTTGAAATGATATATGTTTAAGTTAGAAAACCAATAATAATCATGAATATTCTAAGAGAAAATAAATATGTAGTTAGAAAAACTATCTGAGTTTGGTTTTTTTTCCCGAGTAAGGAGGGAAAAGTTGAAAAGTTTACAAATTCTAAATTAGAGTTATAAAGAAGAAAAAGAAGGTACCATACAATTCCCACCAATATAACTCATAATGACTTTTTCAAAAATAATGTAATATCTGTATAAGATTAGATCATATAAGGATATGTTTGCAGATATGTTTGTGTAACACAAAGGTAACATCTTCATTTCAATCTGTCCTTTTTCTTGGCCTAAGAGCGTTTGACATTTGATGGACCCTAATTTTATGCATTATTTATATTCAGGGTTTTGCTTTTATAGATAATACATAAATATGATTACTGTGTGTATGTGTGTGTGTGTGTGTGTGTGTGTGTGAGAGAGAGAGAGAGAGAGAGAGAGTATGTGGTGCTGGGGATTGAACCCAATACCTCACGCATGCTAAGCAAGTGTTTTATTGCTGAGCTGCACCCTCAGACCAACTTTAAAGTTTTTATTCAGATCCCTCAATTTCCCTTTTTGGCTTTAGAATCTCACGTTGTACTTAGAAATATGTTCTTATTCTAAGACTATAAACTCATCCATGGTTTCTTCTAGAACATTTTGATAGATTCATTTTGGGTTTTGTTTGTTTGTTTAAAGAGAAGGACAGTGTGAGAAAGAAACAAAGAATCAATTTTTATTTAGTTTTTCATGTGGTTTTCATTGCTCTTATACTTCCATACTTCGTTGTGTATGTGGTGCTGGGGTTCATGTTCTCACACATGCCAGGCAGGTGCTGTAACTGCCAAGCCACCATTCCAGTCCTCATTTTGGTTTTTACAAATAACTTTCATTAATCTGAAATTGATTTTAATATAAAAATATAAGTTAGGAATTATCTCTTAGCACTAGGCGTTGTGTCCCATACCTCCTACTCCTTACCACAGGAAATGAAAGCTAAAAGCTTTGCAGACTTTAAGTAGGGTTCTGAACACTTAAGATTCTATTGATAATACATTTGGTCAAGATTGGGAAAGTAGAAAGGAGGCAGAGGCCATCTTCTATGGCTGTACCAGTGTATACAGGAGTTGTTTGTAGCACCCAGATTCCAGATTAGCGTCTTGTTACCTGCTTCCTGGGTAGGAGGCAGTGGTGGCAGCCCTAGCTTCCTAAGTCACAGATGGTAGTATGACCTTGAGTGTCCAGTTTCTGCTTCTGCAGCTTTTTTTAGTGATTTTTGTAAGAAATTAATTATAGGGCTGGAGTGGTGGCTCAGCACTTATGACGCTTGCTTAGCATGCACAAGTACAGGAGTTCAAACCCCAGCACCATGTACACAGCAACGAAGTCTTGGAGCAGAAATCTACATGAAAAACTAAATAAAATTGATTCTTTGTCTCTCAACTGTTCCTCTCTCTTTTAAAAAAATTAATTATATTAAATCCTTTTCTACTTGAAGTATCTAGAGGAGTTTATTTCTTACATAGGACCTTGGCTCATGCAAAATTTAACTGGGATCCAACTGTACTTTCTGGCCAGATATTATACAACATTTCATTGGGTTGTCCCTCTTTTTTCAGCTAATTTGAAATCCCAATATCCGTATCATAGAATAAATTTCCATTTGTGTTTCTTTCTTTGTTCCATTTGTATTTTAAAGGTCTTTTTTTGGATATTTTATAATTGACCTGTAGTTTATGTTTCTTTTTCCCTATTTAGTGCATGGTGTGTTTTTTGCTATTGTTTTGTTTTGCTTTGCTTTTTGTACTGCTGGGTATTGAACCCAAAATCCAAGGCCTTCCGCATACTAGGCAGGTGCTTTATTACTGAGCTATATCTGCAGCCCTCATGATATGTTTTAATATATAGTGGGAGTAATCCTTACTCCACCCGCACCTAAATTATTAATATTTTTCAGAAATTTTTCATTAGATTCTTTTACATGAATGCTAAATATCATTTTGCTGAGTTCCCCAAAAGGTTATTTTGATATTTTCATTAAATTTATGGAGTAATTTAAGAAAAATTGACAACTTTATAATATTTCAATTTGATACTGAAGAATGTGGAATATTGGTGCTGAGAATGTAGCTCAGAGTAAGACTTGCCCAGTATGTCGAAGGCCTGGGTTCAATCTCCAGCCCTGCAAAAAAAGAAAGAATATAGAATGTCTCTAGAGCCTTCCCCCCCCAATTTTTAAAAATTGGTGCATTATAGTTGTAGATATGGGGGAATTCATTGTAACACATTCATACATGGACACAATATATTTATCTAAATCTTTATAACCTTCAGACTCACACATGTCAGGTAAGCACTCCAACTGCTGAGCCACTGCTCCAGCCTCTGTTTTCTTTATATAGATACTGTATAGTTGGAGCGGAGCAGCAGATCAGTGGTTATAGTGCTTGCCTGGCATGTGGGTTCAAACCCGAGCACCACTTACACAACCAAGTGTCCGAGCAACAAAAGCCACATGAAAAACTAAATAAAATTGATTCTGTCTTTCTATCTCTCTCTCACACACACTGTCCCTCTCTCTTTAAGAAAAAAAAACAAAAAGATACTGCATAGACTTATTTTTTGTGGTTCCATTGTGGATTGGATCTTCTTTTTAAATAGGTATTTAATTATAGAGAAAGTTTTATTTTTAAGTTTTTGAAATTTATTTTATGTATTTTTTGGGGGGAGTACTGGGGATTAAACCCAGGGGAACTTAACCACTGAGCCACATCCCTGCCCTTTTTTTATATCGGAGACAGGATCTTTCTAAGTAGCTGAGGCTGGCTTTGACCTTGGTGACCCTCCTGTCTCAGCCTCCTGAAACCCTGGGATTATAGGCATGCACTACCACACCCAGCTGAAATTTATTTTTCATGTTATTTTCCTAACTTGCTATTTAACTAAGTACTGATAATAAGATAATACGCAGATGTTTGCTTAGTGCATTTATGTGCCAGGCACTACTGTTGTTTTGTTTTTTAAGATTCTTGTGCAGTTATAATTTTTTTCTCTTGCTACTTTTTTATTGGTGCCTTATAGTTATTCATAATGGTGGGACTTGTTGCATATTCATATACGCACACAATATAGCAATATATCAGAGGACTGGAGCAGTGGCTCAGCAGTCAGCAGTTACACCACTTGTCTGGCATGCACGAGTACACAAGTTCAGGCCCCAGCACCATGTACACAACTAGGTGTCAGAGCAACAAAGGCCACATGAAAAACTAAATAAAATTGATTCTGTCTCTCACTGTTCTCTTTAAAAAAAAAAAAAAATCAGGCACAGTTTTTCAGAACCTAGGTTAACTCATTTAATCCTTTGAGTAATATAGGTATTACCGTCATCCTCTCCATTTTTAACCTGACAAAACAAAAGCACAAAGAGATTTATATGACTTGATATAGATGTGCATGTGGAAAGGAAGGTCTTAGGGTTAATAAAAAGCCCTTTTCTTTGAATATCAGTGATGAGAATAGTACTTATCCTGTGAGAAGATTAATTTCTGGTGTCTTCTTTTTACCCGAGAGCCTTGAATGCCTTGGTTACTCTCTACCTAGGGTTAGAACCTGTGTGGAATATTTAGACTAATCTAATGCACAGTGACAAATGGAATTGAGAGTGTGATGCCAACAATACTGGTGTGTTCATTCAGTCACTTAACACCTCAGTGATCACTTTGCCTTACACACTGATTGTCCTTTGAGTCCGGTATTTCATATATATATATTTTTAAGTGCAGAATTGAAAACATACTTTATTTACCAAATCTCTTAGTGAATTTGAAGATGTAAGATGACCTCATAAGCTCTTAATAAAAGTTGATTTTTCCCCCAGAGTATTAGCACTGCAACTAACTGAAATCATTTATTTGCTATCTCCGAAGCATAGTTTTGCTTCCTGTTGAAATACACTTGGTTTATAAAATACAATGGATTCACATTGTTCAACCATATTGGCAAAAAATAAGAAAAATGTCTTTTATTAATCCTGTTCTTAGGCCCTTGACATCTAATGCCCCCGAATCACAGCAGCAATTCACAAGGACACAAAATTCTTGGATTTGAGCCCCAGGGGGTCTGAATTCTAGCAGTTTATTGTATAAGATGTGATGCCTCCATAACTCAGTACCGTACTGGTTTTGTACCCTTTATGGAGTCCTGTCAGAATGCAAGGAGATTTCTCCTGAAATCCAAAGTGCAAGAAATTACTTCCTCCTCCAATAAAATTACTACCAAAATAATTGTTTGGGGTATTGAATATGTATAGATTTGAATCCTAGAACAAGGACACCTCACCAAAGATTCCAGTGGTGCAGGCCTGGAGTGCAGGCCCAAGGGCACCACAGACATTAATTCCTTTCTGCTCCAGTCCGTGTCCCTCCTTGGGTCAGGCTAGAATTCTTTTCTTTCTCTTCCTTCATGGCACAGCTCTGACGCCCGATGGTGCCCACTGATTTGGAGAATATTGACAACAGGAATTAATTCTAAAGCTAAGAGTCATGTAACTGTTAGGTACACAGTTTTAGAAGAAATTGGAAATAAAGTTACAACCAGAGCAGTGCAAGTAGCGAAGAAAGCTCAAAACACCAAATTTCTGTTCCGCCCACCAAAGCCGAACAGAATGACAATAAACAACTGAAACCTAATGTTTCTGTGAAACCAGTACAGATGGAAATGTTGCTCCAAGGGAATGATTCTTCTCCCACACCTGAGGATTCTCCATGAAAGAAGAGAACCTCTGCCAAGCTTTTTCTGATGCTTTGCTCTGCAAAATCGAGGACATTGATAATGAGGATTGGGAGAACCCTCAGCTCTGCAGTGACTACGTTAAGGATATCTACCAGTATCTAAGGCAGCTTGAGGTTTTGCAGTCCATAAGCCCGCGTTTCTTAGTTGGAAGAGAGAGAAACAGAAGTACGCGTGCCCTCCTGGTGGACTGGCTAGTTCAGAGGAAACCCTGTACTGTCATGAATCCATTCTTACAGGTTCAGCCAGGCTTCTGTAAGAAACTTCAGTTGGTTGGAATTACAGCTCTGCTCTTGGCTTGCAAGTGTGAGATGTTTTCTCCAAATTTAGAAGACTTCATTTACATCACAGACAATGCTTATACCAGTTCCCAAATCCAAGAAATGGAAACTCTGATTTTGAAAGAACTGAAGTTTGAGTTGGGTTGACCCAACACAGAGGGACAGTGAGAGAGAAAGAAAGAATCAGTTTTATTTAGTATTTCATGTAGCTTTCATCGCTCTGATACTTCATTGTGTACACGGTGCTGGGGTTCAAACCCACATCTTCGTGTATGCCAAGCAAGTGCGTAATCGCTGAGCCACATTGCTCCAGCCCTGCCACTATATTTCTTAAGGTGCACATTGAAAGCTAGGGAAGTTGATATTGAATAGCACACATTAGCCACATATTTGATGGAGTGATGGAGCCGACTCTCATTGATGACAACATGGTGCATTATCTCCTTCTATGGTAGCAGTGGCTGCTTCCTGTTTCTCTCAGAAAGTTCTAGGCCAAATAAAATGGAACATAAAGCAGCAGTATTAACACTGGATACAGAGAGAATGAATTATTGGAAGTCATGCAGCACTTGACTAAAAATGTGGTGAAAGTAAATGAAAACTAAATTCATTATCATCAAGAAGAATTATGCCAGGGGTGGGACCAGTGACTTCGTGGTTACTATGCAAACCCTAGCAACACATACACAATGGATCGTTGGAGCAATGAAGGCCAAATGAAAAACCAAATAAAAATTGATATATTCTCTCTCTGTGTCCCTCTCTCTTTTAAGAAAAAAAAAGGGAGGGGCTGGAGCAGTGGCTCAGTGGTTGCGGTGCTTGCCCAGCATGCACAAATACACGGGTTTACACCCCAGCACCTACACGCACAACTAAGTGTCAGAGCAATGGAGGCCATGTGAAAAACTCAATAAAAATTGATTCTCTCTTTCTCTCTTAAAAAATTTTTTTTAAAATAGGGACAGTAAGAGAGGGAATCACTTTTATTTAGTTTTTCCTGTGGCTTTCATTGCTCCAAGACTTTGTTGGGTACATAGTGCTGGGGTTTGAACTCGCACCCTTGCGCATGCCAGGCAAGTGTTGTAACCGCTGAGCCACCACTCCAGTTCCATGATTTTTCTTTTCTCTTTTTTTTTTCAAGAGAGGGACGGTGAGAGGAAGAGAGAAAGAGATAATTGATTTTTTTTAGTTTTTCATGTGATTTTCATTGCTCCAACACTTCACTGTGTATGTGATGCTGGGGTTGGAACCTCTGTCCTTGCATATGCCAGGCAAGCACTGTAACCACTGAGCCACCACTCCAGCCCCTCCCTTTATTTTTTCTTAAAAGAGAGAGGGACACAGAATTTTATATAATTCATTAACAAAATCATAATAGAATATATATATATAGATATATATAGATATATATATATCTCAGAACTTTTGGATCCATTCATCCAGTGAAGGGCATCTGGGTTGGTTCCATAATTATCTATTGTAAATTGAGCTGCTATGAACATAGATTTTGCTGTGTCACTGTAATGTGCTATTCTAAGTCCTCTGGGAAAATAACCAGAAGAGGGATAGCTGGGTCATATGGTGGATCCAACCCTGATTTTTTTTTTTTTTTCAATGCCAACCCTGATTTTTTGAGGAGTCTCCACACCACACTGCTTTCCAGAGTGGCTAGACCAGTCTGCAATTCCACCAACAGTGTGCTAGTGTTCCTGTCTCCCCACAGCCCCTCCAGCATTTGTTATTGTTTATATTCTTCATCTTTGCCAGTCTGACTGGAGTGAGGTGAAATCTTAATGTAGTTTTGTTTTACATTTCTCTGGTTGCCAGTGGTTTAGAACACTTTCTCATATATTCACTAGCTTGCTCAGTGTCTTCTGTTGAGAAGTTTCTGTTTAGCTCTCTGGCCCATTTATTGATTGGATTGTTTGTGTTTTTGTTACTGAGTTTTTTGAGTTCTTTGTAAATTTTAGTTATTAGTCCCCTGTCAGAGGGATCACAGGCCATGATTCTCTCCCATTGGTAGGTTGTCTCTTGACTGTTTTAGTTTAATGGCATCCCACTCATTGATTTTTAACTGTAATTCTTTCACTTTAGGAGTCTTGTTGAGGAAATCATTGCCAACGCCCATATGCTAGAGTGTTGGTCCTAATTTTTCTTCTAGCAGTTGTATGGTAGCTGATTTAATTCCTAATTCCTTGATCCATTTAGATTTGATTTTTGTGCAAGGTGAGAGATAAGCATCTAATTTCAATTTTCTGCAAGTGGCTGTCCAGTTTGCCCAGCACCATTTGTTGAATAGGCTGTCTGTCTTTCATGTTATATTTTGACCCCCATTGTCAAAGATCAGATGTTTAAGGTTAGAGCGGTGACTCGGCAATTACGACACTTGCCTGGCATGTTCAAGTATGCGAGTTCAAACCCTAGCACTATGTGCCCAACGAGAAGTCACAGAGCAACAAAAGGCACATGAAAAACTAAATAAAAATTGTTTCTCTCTTTCTCTCTCTCTCTCTCTCTCACTGTCCCTCTCTCTTAAAAAAAAAAAAAGAGATTAGATGTTTAAAGATTGGTGAGTTTGTCTGAATCTTCTATTCTATTCCATTGGTCTTCATTCCTATTTTGATACCAGTACCCTGCTGTTTTTAATACTACAGCTCTATAGTATAATTTTAGATCTGGTAGTGCAAAACCACCTGTTTGTCTTTCTTGCTTGGTAATGTTTTGGCTATTCTGTGTTTCTTATTGTTCCATATGAATTTGAGAATTACTTTTTCTATATCTGCAAAGAATGACATTGGAATCTTGATTGGGGATTGCATTGAATCTGTATAGTGCTTTTGGCAGAATGGCCATTTTAATTATATTAATTCTGCCTAACCAAGAGCATTGAACATCTTTCCATCTTCTCGGGTCTTCTGCAATTTCTGTTTTCAGTGTTAGATAATTTTCCTTGTAGAGGACTTTCACTTCTCTTGTTAGATTAATTCCTAAGTATTTTATTCTTTTAGAGGATATTGTGAATGGCACCGATTTCCTAATTTCTTCTGATGCCCTAATATTGTTGGCGTATAGGAAAGCTATTGATTTATAGATGTTGATCTTGTAGCCTGCTACTTTGCCAAATCTGTTTATAAGCTCTAGCAGTTTTCTGGTGGAGTTTTTTGGCATCAGCAAAAAGGAATAGTTTGATTTCCTCCCTTCCTATTCTTTTTTTTTTTTTTTAAATAAGGGGACAGTGAGAG
>PVKS010034888.1:0-20526 GCA_004027875.1 Aplodontia rufa
CTCATGTTGATTGCAGTAGTATTCACAATAGCCAAGATATGGTATCAAAGTGTTTGTTGATAGATGAATACATCAAAACTAAAGTGGGGTACAGGCATATAATGGAACATTGGTTGGCCATAAGAGAAAGAAGTCCTGACATTTGCAACATGGTTAAACCTGGAGGTAAGGATGAGTGAAATAGCCAAGTACAAAAAGACAAACACTGTATGATTTCATTCGTATGTGGAATCTTATTAAAAAAAAAACAGAAAGTAGCATTGTCACCAGGGACAGAGGGGTAGGCAAAATGGAGAGATGTTGATCAAAGGATATAGACGTTCAGTTAGAAGCTAATTTCTGGGGATCTAATTAATGTGCAGCACAGGTGGTAACGGATGTGTTAATTGATTTGTGATAATCATTACACAATATATACCCAAACCAAGTCATCACAGTGCATACCTTGAAAATACATAGCTTTGTTTATCAATTAAGAATTTGAAATATTTGAGAACTGAAAATATAAATAATTTTTAAAGTAGCCCCAGGGAGAACTTGCTCACTCTTTTTGCCATGAGAGGACACAGCAAGAAGGCACTACACATATAATCCAAGAAGTAGTTCTAACTGACACCAGATCTGTTGGCAACTTTGATCTTGGACTTCTCATCCTCCAGAACTTAAAATAAATACAGAGAAATAAACTTTATTTGTGAGAAATAAACTTCTGTTGTATACAGGCTATTCACTTTATGAACATCAGACTCCAGCTTATTTACTCTTCAAAAGAAGACTCCAACCAGCAATTCTCCAGGGAGTTTCTAGGCCTTCAGTCCTGGATTGAGGCTGCATCATTGTTCTCTTTTCTCCTGAAACTCCATTTTCTTGAACTGAGTAGTAACTGGTTCAATCACCTCTCCAGCTTGTAGACAGCCATCATGGGACTATCAGATTTCGGAACCTGAGAGCAAATTTAATATGTCCCCTTTTTGCAGTCGTGTGTGTGTGTGTGTGTGTGTGTGTGTGTACACATATGTATATCTATGCATATCCATTGGTTCTGATCCTCTAGAGAGCCATGATGAACACACCACCTATTAATGGCAAATTTGTGCCAAGTAGCATAACTAGTATATATATAAACATCTACAGGTCAAGTTAGGAAAGGAGATCTAACCAATAAAGACCTTAGTGACATCCAGTGCACTATTATTCCATAGAGACCAGTAATGATATTTTAAAAAGGAAAGATGTTTGAATATGCTTAGAAATTAATACATGGATTTGAGTGCATGCATATGCCTCTGGGAGTGGGGAGGAGTGGAGATGGTGAGATGCTTTCTTCATGCCCAAGAGATTCTTTAATTAACCTGTGATTACTTATTTATGTCTCTCTAGATCTGTATGCTATCCACACACTTGAAAAACCTGAAGTGGTTGCTAAAATCTCCTGGCCTTCTATTTTTTGGCTGAGACCTTAAAAGAGATTGCTTTTTCCACTTTGATTCTTCATCTTTTCTCTTGCCAGAGATTTGTACTTGAACTTCATTTGCCTCCAATCAGACTTGGATTGAAAGCCTGTTGTTCTGCAGCCCTGCCTCTCGCCCTTGGCTACTGAAAGGGCTGCACAGATTTCCTTTCTCTCTGTTACATTCGTCATCTGCACCTCACCTAAGATTTAACAACCTCTTCCTTTCAGGTAACTTATGTTTGAACTTTCTTATCCATCTAACGTGGATTATGTTAGGCCCTACAGGCAAGCACCAGCCTTTCCAGGTAGACACCAGGACTATAAATATTCAGTAAATAAAATAAAATATGCTTTCAACTATATTGTGCTCATATTCTCCAGTCTGTTTGATAAATTTCCAATGATATCTACAAGAAAAAGAAAAGTCTGACATTCTACTTATCATAAGGAAAACCTAAGATACATCTAGGAAGTCAACATGGGAGGATATGAGAATTTATATGGGTGGATTCCATAACATTAGTTGATCTATAATTTAATAACCAACAAATCCACGTAGAATTCTTCTACTCTTTTTCCTAATACCTTAGTACTCCATCCCCCAATATGTTTCCTTACTGAAGGATAGACATTCTCTATACATTCTCTACACAAGCATCCATTATATCACTGATCATTTATATTTTCCACTATTTCATCATTGCATGTGGGGTACTCAAAAAAACCAGAACAGATTCTGTTGAATTCTCTAAGGAAGAATATCCACAATACAGAAAGGAAACACTAATAGACGAAATAGCAAACAAGAAAGGCTGATATCAAGTGACATTTAGAATCTCGATCAAAATGACATTCTAAAGGGAAAGGAGGGGGGACCCTGCTGCTCCTGTGATTGCTATTGCTGATATCAGGAGTCACACTATGCAGCCCCACAATGGCTGGTGTCTTTGGAGGACCAAATTTAGGATATGCTTCAGTAGCTGTGATTTAAGAGTAAGGGCATTGGGAGTTGAAACTGGTAACTCTGCATGCACAGAAGCAAGGAGATTTCTATCCCCATTGTAGAACCTTTGGGTTTATGCCACAGCTTTTCTACTCTGTCATTTTTTGCAATTAGAGCACAGACCAAGTAGAAGGAAATGATCACCCACCAGCCCTATCTGAAAATTACCAGCTCTGTGCCTCTGTGTTAACTTTCTGAGCTCTGATCCCTGGAGAGGGACTGGTAACTGGGCATTTCTGAGCACTGATTGAAGCTCATTATCCCCAGTGATTCTGTAGTTCAATTTTATCCACCCCATTTCACAGATGGCCAAATTAAGGTCCAGTGAGGTTCAATAGCTGGCACAGTCTCACAGCCACTGAACTGCAAAGTCTTTGAGCTGGAGATCAAGGTTTGCCCTTTCATTACCAGAAGCCATTTTCTCTCCCTCATCAAAATATTCTGAGAAAATCAGAGAGTTAAGATAAAAAAAAAAAAGTAGTCTGCATTACAGGGCTCTGAATCAATGCTCTGCAAAATCCACGTGAGATTTTGGAATCTAAAGCTTCATGTCAGACTATTCAAAATAGACTCTTCCGACTTTGGATATCTCTGGGATAAAACTCTATTTTCCTTATCCTCTGCAATCGTCTACCATTTTTCCAGAATACCTCACATCAAAATAGTATTTTTTATATCTCTAGCAATGTTAACCCTTCCCCAACATTACTCCAGTCTCACCATGATTAAACAGGGGAAAAATACTCATCAGTCACAGCTAGAAACTTGTCAAGCACTGTTCAGTGCAGTGAGCTAGGGCTTTGGGCGATCTCCTGCCTGTTCACATATTAAGACAAACTGAGCACTATGAAGAATTCCCCATCATTCAGTCTTATCTGTTACCTCAGCAACAAAATGAGGTTCCAGCTCCACAGAGTGAAATGAGATGACATATGTAAAGGATATAGCCACGTATCTGGTCCACATTAAGCCTGTTAAGCGTCAACTATTGCTGTTCATTAAATAATATCGCCTACCTATAACCTTCAGTGCAATGTGGTGGAAAGAGCATGAGGTTATAATTAATCCAAAGACTCTAAGTCCAACTCTGGATCTAGCATTGAGCCCCCACTTCTGCAACTCTAAAAGACCTCTGTCCTCTCTCTAATGTGGGGATTGATATTTGTCCAGCCTTCTCAGAGTTATAAGGAGGATCAAAAATGTTGGTAGTTTTCAGGTACATTTTAAACAAATCCATGCATGTGGGTGTGGTATTTTTTTCAATTGCTTTCATCATTAAGTTGCTGCTATGTGATGCACACTGTGTTCTTTGACTTCACATAGGAGCGTGTGACTCATGGTACAGAGAATGGAGCAAATTTTGACTGAAGGCTCAATATGGTTCTATCCCAGTTAGACCATTAATTTGCCTCTTGGAGCCTTACCACTCCCATTTGTTTAATGGAGTTAATAAAGCCAATTATAATAGAGGTTCCTGTAAGACCGGAGTCAGGTCTGAGGCTTAGAGATCCCAGGACATGGGTTTGGAACACTGCCTCTTCTTTCTACCTATATCATCATTTGCTTGAGACATGAAGAAAATATGAACTAAGACTGTAATTACAGTTAAATATACAGTAATCCCTGCTTAACCATGGGGGACATATTCCAATATATCCATTCAGTGGATACCTGAAACCTTAGATAATGCAAATATAAACACCATGATTTTTTTCTGTACATACATACCTATAACGAAGTTTAATTTATAAAGTAGGCACAATAAGAGATTAACAATAAAATACAGCAGTTATAACAATATTTTTTTATCAAAGCATTCAAAGACTGGTAGTATATATAGCATGGACAAAGGGATGATTCAAATCCAGGGCAAGACAGAGTAGGATAGCACAAGAGATCACCAAACTACTCAAAATAGTAATTTAAAACTTATAAAGTGTTTATTTCTGGAATTTTCCATTCAATATTTTCAGACCACAATTGACTACAGGCAACAGAAACCACAAAGAGTGAAACCACAGGTACGGGGAGGACCATGGTGTGCAGACATGAGTCTGAATGGATCAGTATGGAAGGAAGCCAGACCATAAGAAAAGAATATTGAAATACTTCAGGGAGCAAAATCTTGGTAGGAGAAGAAGAACTCCCAACCCCAACTGACCACTGGGAAAAAGAGAATTCACACATCCTTTATTACCTTGAAATGAAACTCAGAGGTAATAGAATCTATCTGCACACATAATGTTTTTTAAAAATCAATAAAATGGTTTACATATAATGTAAAAGGAAACAAAAAGAATAATTTATAATAAAAAATCTTTTGCCCTTTGGAAAATAAAAGTTGTGACACGAGAACCCTGGGAGGTTAAAGAAGCAGAAGCATGTACCTCCATGTGGCCCCACAGCTGCCATCCAGCTGACCCACAAGTCTATAATATTGGCAACTGGCACACCAGCAGTGGTGTTGCCATTGGCAATCTAATTTTCTGAAATAGTGTTCTGAGTAAGACAAAACTGTGATATCTTCTCAATTTAAACAGTGATTTCATTCTTAGAAAATTTTGTATATGTATTCAAGGTATATAGCCCCAGATTTACAGTGCTAATATAAAACATAGCTTGTTCCTAGACTTAGATGATGATACCTACACCTTTCTGTCTAAAAAATTCCAAGGTAGATGTTCAAAAGCTAGGTGGTATAAAACAATTCTTCTTTGGCAGAACCGCCCCCATACACCAGAGGATTTCTAGCATCCCTGCCCCAATCCAACAAGCTTCCCTGACTATTGTAATAACCAAAACAAGCCTATAAATTTCAAAAACACTCCCCAGAGAACCGTTGTCCCAATAAGTCAGTACAATCATAAGAAAATCAGAAAACTATAGTAATCAAGCAACTTCATAATCTACCCCTTCCTCTTAATCCCTGCTTCATTCTGGAAATCTACACCATAGTCTCTATTCCCATCTCTACTTTTAAATCAAATTATCTTTTCAGATTATACTCTGACCACATTGAGAGTCATATGTTTGGCAAGAATTTTGACTCTTCCCAGAATCTTTCATCCACTATTATCAGTTGGTATCAGAACACAAGTCAGCAGTAATTTTAGCTTCATTTTGTAGAGAAAAAAGCTAATTAAATGAATGTAGACAGTTCACCTAAAATCATACCTCCAACTACCTGCAGAGATGGGCTAAATTCTGTATCCCACAAGCCTGTTCACCAAACCCTTTGGTTCCCCTCCCCCATTCTTCCTACTTCCCCTTTAGATCTGTGACTACATTAGCCATGTTAAGAAGTGGGTAAGAGGTAAAGTAAAAGCTCAACTCTCGCCATTTTAGTCCTTGTTAATCCTTCAGGAAGAACTCAGTGGTGGAGGAGAAGAACCCCACAGTGGGTTTCCATTAACCCAAGATCTCTCCAGCCTTCATTTGCAAGACTCATTTCAATTTAGCTCTTAGCGAACCTTCTGGCTCCACCAAGGCCACTCCATGCTCCCTTGAGAGCAATTCATCATGGAACCTGCTCCCGTACTTGAGCGGATGATGAACACACCCCGACCTGACAAAGCAGGGTCATCCAGTTGGGGGACAAGCCCTGCACTGTGCTTCCCATCTCACTCCTTGGCAGAGATGTGGCAGGGAATGTAATAAAAAGTAATGATGTGGAAGAGAGTGTGCTGTTGGTTTCCAAGGGTCAAGTCAGTACAATTTTGCAAGGTCCTGACATTTTCACTCTTTTTTAGTGCAGAAAGGCTGAAAAAAAAAAATACAATGTCAAAAAAAAAAAAAGACATATACGAGGGACACTTCAAAAACTCTAAAATAGATCTCATATGAGGCATCCCAATATATCATGAAGATTGTTTCTCAGAGCGAGAGAGGTAGCTTGTGGTGTTATGCAATGCCACCTCCATGAGTGACAGTGATCTCACTCTTCTTAATCACCTTGGGCGATTCTCATGAGCAGCTATACATCAGTGTTCACTTCTGTAAAGCCACTTCCTAACAGGGCAGGTGGGTTCTTGATTATTCTGATACAGAGATCTATCATTTCCTGTAGTGACTTGGAGGATTTATTTGGTGTGTTCAGAAGGGGAAGGGCACAGCGCCCACTTGGGAATGCACATCAGGCCGTAGGTAAAGAGGATGGCAGCTTGTAAAAGCCTTTTCAAAGCTTTCAAATGACTGATGTATTCCTGAGTGCTCTCAAAATAATGAGTGGAACTAGGCAGCACCCAAATTGCAACGATTGTAGCAGGACCTGCTCTGGATGGAAAAGCAGTCTCTGAAAGGCTTGACTACAAGCTTATTCAGATATTATCATCACCTAGATGGCAGCCTCTCATCTGAGAGGCAACGGCGCATGCTGTCCACAACCTTCAGAAAGTCAAACAAGCTTTTCATCTGTTTCCATAGCTACTTATACACCTGCTTCATAGCATTATTGCAAGAAGTTTGTAAGTTACTAATGGCTGGCATCTGGGTAAAATTATAGAATAACCACCAAGAAAACTAGGACACCATTAGAAGCAGATACAGGGTAGATAGAATAAAAACATGACTATGTATTTTAATTTGAGGACTACAAAAAAATCCTACATACTCCCCAGTTGGAATGGTCAATATCATTAATATTGTTAATATCTCACATTTGGGTAGTTTATAAAGCCATCATTTTAATCTTATTTAACCCAATCTAAAATGCTATGAAGTTATCTACATTGATACAAGAAATCTCCAGGATTTTAAATTCAGACATATGCTTCTAAAACTCCCTTTTAAATTTCAAAAACGCCAAAACCGGTGGAAATTTACCCATGGCCAGTGAAGGCAGAGAGTTTTACTCGAGCTATATTTCCCTTTCTGCAGTGCCCATGTCCACCCCATAAAAGAACTTGAGATGAGACTGTTTCGGTTGTTTTTTTTTTCAATCCTACTGCAAATATAGCAAGGCTCATTAACACACGTCTTATTTTGAGCAGAGAACATTATGTTTTTCAGCTGGAGACATTATATTCTTTCACTCGGCAAATACTTGTTGAGCATCCAGGCCAGGCACTTGGTCAGAGAGGAGGGATGGTCAATGTTTTTGTCCAAATATGTGCAATATATTGAACCATCCTATTATGCCAGAAGGATGAAAAAATTAGGGAAAATGAGACCAGGGTGTTGTAAAGGTGTTGAAAATGATCTTAATCAGTAGGATCTGGTGATAATGAAGCCTATGAGTAAAAGGATGGGAAGCTCAGAGCAAGAATATGGAGTTGCAGTTTTGAACACTTATGGTCAATAAAGCACGTGAAATAAAATGTCAGGGATATAGGACAGAAATTTGAGAAAAGGAAATATCTTGATGCTGTTCTAGTCCTCTCTCCTCAGACTGCCCAGGTCTCCCACACCCCAGTCCTTGTTCCAATAATCATCCAGTTACTGGCCTATTGATCACAAATCTCATGAACACGTATAATTCTTTCCAGCCTGGTCAATCACACTGAACAAATGCAATTTGACCATTCTTGAGAAAGAATAACCTACCAAGGTTGAAAAATATCAGTACTCAGAAGACCCGATCTCAGATCCTGACCCTTTTGACTTCTGAGCTGTAAAGGTAATAAAGGACTCTGCATAGACTTCCCAAGGTCATCCAACACCTGGGACTTGGGAGTTGATGGCAATCACCCTGAAACTGTACCAAATAATAATCCTCAGAGAGACCCTCAGCTTCCAAATCTCCTGCATCAGGCTGGACCCAAAAGCATTTTCATGGGTATTATTTACGTCCCGTTCCCTCTAGTTGAGAGAGAAATTAGGACTAGAGCTTGAACTTTGGATCAAATCCAGGACCAGTCAGTCTAGCAAATTTCTGGGATCCCACCTCTCATTCATCCACAAGGACAAAAGCAATATAATTACCTGAACCAAATCAGCCAGCAACCATGACCAACTGACCTGGCTCAAAAGCAAACACATCAGGATGCTGGAATGATCAAGTTCTCTCCGTAATGCAGACTTAGGAAAAGGGGAGACTGATATAATGATGAAGGACAAAATAGCAGGAAGCTAATGGCTACTTTGGTGCTGTACAAGCTAAAATCATGGGCAGGCAGAACTTATGAGTAGGCAGAAAAAACAAAGGGAGGGAGGTTAAGAAAGCCTCCTGCGGAAAGAAGGGAACAAAGCAGACACGCAGAAAAAAAGAGAAAGACCCTGAGAGGACAACAGCTGTCTGTCAGTTCCTGAGCTTTCAGTTCTGGTTCCATGCCTCTGAGCAGATCCTCACAATCCTATGTTTTTATTAAGAGAACTTGGATGGAACAAATGGGTCTGATAAGGTTTTCAATAAATGGCACTCATACTCTTGCCTAATTGACTAACATGATCAATGATTTGTCCCATCACTTATTCAGGCTGTCATCCATTAATTTGTTTACTAAGTTAAATAATTCTTGACCATCTACACTGTGCTAGGTACTGCCCATCTGGACTGTTACACAGAGAGTTCACCTTGTGTTTTCTGAAATTGTGTGTTTGCATATAATTGTATGTTTGCTTTAGAGAGAGAGATGAGATGCTCATGGGAGTGGTTCCAATGGTGAATGAGGCATTTAGGGAAATAGTTGAAGACTCATCAAAATGCTCATGGAAGGGTCACCCTTTAATTCTGAGCAGCATCTGCCCAGCCAACTCTAGCACTAGCCCTGGAACCCAGGATAGACCAGCAGGCAAAAGTGTGAAATTGCTCCTTCATTAATTCCTCTCGCAATCTGCCCAGCCTCAGACAGGATCTGGAGAGGCACCTTCATAACATCTCCCTGTCACCCCACCCTGCCCAGCTCTCAAGCTGCTTTCCTTTCCCTCCTGCTCATCTCTAAGCCTTTCTCACATACCATCATCAGTCACAGGATGTTGACAGCCTGACAGTTTTAAGTCTATGGATTATTTTCCTCTGTCAGCTTAGAAGGGAGGGGGCAAGGGAAAGGGGAGGAGTCCACCCAGACTCTCTCCTTGAAGAAGGATAAAGAGCCAGAAGAAGAAAGAGATGGTGCTGGGGGCAGGGCCAGCCAGCTGTCTGAGGAGGTCTGACTTCAGGTTCATATTAGTGTTCCCAATGTGAAGCAAACAGATGGCTTGTCTCGGGATGTTTATTAGTCGCACATCTCTGCATTGGCCATGTTTTAAAATAACTGTTGCAGAGACAAGGGTGCATGCCACGCTTTTACGCTGGAATCACCTGAACTCAGCCCATCTAGGTCAGACACTCCAGCTTGGTGTTTCGGAGATGGGTGCAGGAACCGGTGGCCTGTTTTCAATATTTGCAAAGACTAGCAGACGCTGTGCTCACCCATGATGACACTACGCCAGCTGCCGGAACAGCACACCTCTCCACTTTGGGCTGCAATACATTAACCCAGCCTGGCCAAGTTTCTCATTTCCTAATAACCAGAAACCAGAATTGGCAGTTCAGGGCCCCTTTGATTAATGCCAAATAGGCAATAAAGTAATAGTTTAATTAAATGAAGACAATTTGTTGGATTGTTGAAAATCTTTCAAATATAGGAGGGAGACAATAAAGCGTGAGCCTGGTGAGAAGACAAATAGAATGAATATGTGACTTGATTTCTAGATCATTTCAGGTTTTCCTGCCTTGGGACTGTAAACACTGCCCAGAAACAAGGATCTTCCTTTAGTGGAAAAATGAGGTTGATGGTCCGGATTACCACCCTCCAACATGCTCTAAAAGGTCAAATTGTGGCTCCATCAGTGCCACGCTGGCACCTCAGTCAGATTACCAGAAGGATGAAATGTCACTTTTTTAAATAGGAGGCAGAGAATACCGAACACAATCAAAAGGGAAATTAATTCCTAGCAGGCCACGAAGTGTTAAGTTCCCTGTTGGATCCTAGCATCTAAGAATCATTTGTTTGATGATAATATTAATAAAGATGATGATAATAGTAATAATAATAAATAGCAATTTAATGCTTGTCCCTGAAACCAAGGAAAACAAGGCAACAGAAACAGGGCTGTGGGCGCCTTCCTGACACTAGATGGCAGCGCAGGTCTGTGTTTGAATCCGAGGCTACGGTGCAGCCATCTCCCCCCCCACCCACCAAAAGATTTTTATTCCACTGAATTTTAACCGATTGTGTTACATCTTTTGTTTCCAAAAGGACAGAAATAGGCTTCCTCTTTCCCTCTAATTGATTTTAAGTTTTCTTTTGTTCAAGCTCTGCTAAAAAAGAGGAGAGAGCCCTATTTTTCAAGGGTTGAACTGCTTGAGTCTTCCATTAAGTGGGCCAAATAATTATACCCCAAAGACAAACCTGTTCTCTGAAAACCACTCTCAGTATTTGCTCTCAGAAGCGACGCCTGTGCCAGTTTACCTGCTGACACGCTGCAGGGGCTCAGCCATCCCCTGGGGATGCTCTGGCCTTCTCTTCCAAACCAAATTGTTGGTTTATAGAACAAGAATCATCTATTGTTACTGGCAGCTTGGGCCTGGTTGGCATATCTAAAATGGTCAGAAATTTGCCCTCTGGCTTCCAGGTCCAATTACTGGATGAATTCTCAATGACCATCTTTTAGGTAATAACATCACCTAATAAGGGCAAACAGTCTCAAATGTATATTCAGTAAGTTGTTCAACAAATAAACAATGTTACTACTCTCCTGGTCATCTTCCCATACTAAGTCCCTTTTTGCTTATGAGAGTAGTCCCAAAACGATGTTCATCCTTGGCCAAAGCTCTCTGCAGCATCCAGTCCTTAGGGTACCAGCTACCCCTGCCAACAGCACTCAGACCTCCATTTCTTCATGTTGGTGATGCACCATGTCCTTCAGTTTTCAATCTAACATCACTTCGTTAGGATAAATGGCCAAGGCCAAGTCCAGTTGAGTTGACCCTCACATAGCTCACATAACACCCCAAACTTTCGTCAACACAGTCCTTCCAACACTATTTAATAACCACTAGTTGATGAGTTGGTAAATGCCCCTGTCCCCAGCAGAGAACATAAGCTCCCCAAAGGGAGTTCATCTGACTTAAATTACCCCATAGCCCAAAGCATGAAGTTATCTAATGAATAGTTATCAAGTAAAACAACTGCAGAATTAAAAGCAAATTGAAATTTGTGAGCTTACCTTTTCATATAACAAAACAATGGATTCAGTCTATTTCTGAGACACAGTAGAAAAAGTAGAGAACTGTGCACATCTGAGTAACTCGTGGGAATGTGGCACACTGTGATCTGCATTGTGTTTTCCTGTAGGGGAAAAAGGTATCTAGGTATCACAGCTTACAGGACCAACTGCAAAGACCCTTAGGTGGCATTCAAGTTATTCTTAAATCTGGCTTTATGCAAACCCACTGCCTTTATGACCCATTGGTTCTCTTTTCCTGTCACGTAGATCTTTTACTTTCCCAGATGTATGTCAATCTCCTCTCACTTTCGTGACTCATTCTGACTTCCTGGCTTAGGGTGACTTCCCTGGTGTCTTTATGCTCATGTGATTTTCACTTAGCCTCACAAACCCACTCAAGTCCATTCTGTCGAGACGTTTCCCTACACCACTGAAGCCCATTGGGTGCCCCATCTCTAACAGCAGATATCCCTGAGGGTTGTATCCAGTGACTGTGATTTCTAAAATCAAAATCCAATCTAGAGACGATGGATCATGCTAGGATCCCAGAAAACAAGCTGTATACTAACTGGAAATGTAAAACACATGCTTTGCTTATTCTTCAACCATTTCCTATTTGTAAACTTATTCTTCCCAACTGAAAAGTAAGCTCCTCCAAAAACATAAAATAAAATAAACCTTTGTGTTATACTTTTATGATATTCTATAGGGCTTCTGATATGATCCTAGGCATAAAGTAAAACTCTTAAAATGGATTCATGAAGAGTAGACTTGCCTATGATTTGACTGATTATTAACATGAAAATAATACCTCAAGCATCTGTTATTTAGCCTGTTACAAGACTCAGCAGCCTTATTAAGGAATAAGTACCTATGTATCCAAGAGGTGGCAGGTCTTTTCCTGTCCCCAGGGGAACTTTGAACTGACACTTTAATATGGATCTAGTGTTTGCCAGAGGATAACATTCAAAGTAGAACTTTAAAGGCAAGTAGCCAAGTAGCATTGAGTTCTCTGGATCCAGAGGGGACAGCACTTGAGAACATACACACCCGCACTGCTGCCCCAGCCTGCAACCCCATGTGCATGACAATGTGCAAGATCCTGTCTGATTTAGGAATTCACCAAATAACCCTGCCTGTTAGTGAGCTAGTCAATTATGCTCCATTTCCTGTGCATTCGACCAAAGGAAGATGTAAAGGGCTTCTGCTTCCCTCACAAATTAAAATCCTTACAGTTTTCTGCAGGTTCCAAAGCAAAGTCAGAAAAGCTGAAAGATGACTGATGTGGTGCAAATGCTTGTTGGCATGGGGATATTGTTATTTTATTGCTGCTATCATGGTGACATCATTTTTCATAAAGACGCCATAATTGTCTTCGAATATCATAAAAGGTGAAATTCATTCTCATGGAAATTAAAGAGGACATTGCAAGGCTTCAATCAAAAGGGGACTAAATGATACAGATGATAAAATGTACTGGCTCTAAATTTCTGTCCATAAACCAGGAGTGAAACTACGGAGAATTAGGCTGGAAATGAAGACTATAATAACCTGAAATTAGTTTAGGCATCCCTCTAATCTCATTTTTTCGTAGTGTAGAACAATTCATTGGGAAATCTGTTTTCTTTCATTGGCCAATATTTTAGCTGTCTACAGCTAGAAGGAAAATACTAAAAGGTGGGGGTGGGGCTAGAATGAAGACACCAGCTGAACACATCTTACTGGAAATGAAAGAACCAACTCAATTCCCCCTAAAACACACAAGACTTGAGACATACAGCAACCCATATGCAAAGTCTTTGCTCAAAATATTTAGGCACTCATCCCTTAGGTAGTCAGAAACTCTTAGGAGCAAATCCTAGAATCCAATACTTACAAATTCCCTCAATCAGTCCAGGTGATGAAGCCTTTAAAAGTGCTAGGAATTCCTTTCTGGTTTATGTTCAAATTCCTTCCTCCTTCACCCCTAACTCAACCCAAGCCCCAAGAGAAATTCCTTCAGCTGCCAAGAACCTCAGAAAACTTTACATTATTTATTTTTCCATGGATCCATTGTGTTTTGGAAGCCTCACAAAAAGCCGAGTGCATAGTTTCCCGGTAATAAAACAGTCAGAGCAAATGGTGCGCTGTTCAGTTTGGCACCGTGGAATCTGGCACGCATCTGTGCATTCCTTTCTGTGTGGCTGGACACATTTCAAATCTGGCCCTCAGTTTATGTCACTCGGATGACTGGTCCTTTGGTTACTTGGTGAGAGAAAGCCATAAGCAGAAATGCAACATTATGGGCCAGCAGTTCTCAATTTTCAGGTGCACAGATGTCCCTTGGGGTCTTGCTACTTGCAGATTCTCATTAAGCATCTCTGCACTAGGCCTTTGCATTGCTGACAAGTTTCCGGATGATACTGAGGATGCTGGCCTGTGGGTTGCACTTGGAAATGAAGAGTTCACGCCATTCACCTTGAATACTAGATTGGGTTCCTGCAATTCAGTCAGTGCTTACGCTTGACTTCATTAAAATACGTTTGAAAGTAACCTACTTCACCATGTGTGTGGAAATCTCATTCCTTTCATTTCTTTTTGGTCCTGTATTTACTAAAGGGTAAAATAGATAATATTTAACCCTGAGGATGTGGAATACTTTGATCTTTTTACTTGAGCATTGTTCATTCTCACGTTCCAACTGTACATTTTGCATCCTCGTTAAAAGTAGCTGATGCCAATTTTATCTCGCAATTTTATTAAAAAGCTCATCTTAGCGAAGTACAAATCAGTCCCGGAAATGTCACTGCAGACCATGAGCATCAGCACAGGGATTAGACAGAGAGCAGAACTTGGCATGGCCTCTTGTATTTTGCTCACCCAAAAGGAATCTCATGTTCAGTTCCATCCAAGATGTCATTTGGGGTGATATTATATAGAAATTCCAGTAATTAAACTCACTAAACTATGACCAGCTGATGTTGACCCTCTTGTTAGGTCACAAATTGCCTCCTTCTCTTGTACAAGAAAATATCTACAAGCCTCTCTGTGTTCTGAACTAGTCACAAGCTCTCAGGAAAATGACCTCTGAAGACAAGCTCAGCATGCCACCGTGATCAGAGGGGAATCTGTATCTACGTGGATGATCTCACAGGCATATGCACACAGATAAGCAGCATGAGATGGGAGCTGGGGGAATAAACCCTGAAACTCGGATGGTATCATAGACACACTAGCATCATAATCCATCCTGCCCAGGAGGTAGAGGTAATTTGTCGAAAGGCCCAGAAAGTTCTAGAAGCCACAAAAATTCAAAATCCATACAAAGTGGCATTGGAGATTATGCCCTGCATCTCAGACACTTAAAAGGGTGTATGTGAGGGCTTGGCAGTTATAGCACTTGAGTGACATGCTCAAGGATGCAAGTTTGAACCCCAGCACCATGTACACACCAAAGTGTTGGAGCAACAAAAGCCACATGCAAAAACTAAGTAAAAATTGATTCTCTCTCTCTCTCTTTTTTAAAGGTGTATATGTTTACTAAACGCTTACTATTTACATACTGGTCGTACAAACAGAGGGGCCAAGAGCATAAGTAAAAGGATTTGTCCTTTAGTTAAAACCAAGGCCTCCCATGAGGAGTACAGAAATGGCCATCATCCGGGGACTCTTGAGTAGACAACATGGTAAAGATCTCAGAAATGTCCTCCCTGGTCCTCAGGGAGATGACAGCTCTGTTGGGAGGTACAATGAAAGTTAATTATATTACAAGTCTGTATAAGATACGTGTGGCTTCAGGTGTCAAAAGAGATCTGTGAGCCAAATGGGATTTGAACTTTATAGAATGTGTAGATGCAAAGAGTCTCAGGGCTGATAAGAAATATTTGCCCGCTAGGGTATTTTTATCTAATATAAAAGGCAAAACTAAAAATACATACTAAAAAATCCCCCTCCCTCTCTCTCTCTCACACACAAACACACGCAGATATACAAAGCACTACACTGTTGTAAAGAAAGTAAGTCCTCTCTCCTAAAAGAAGTTGCAAGGATAACAATATAAAATGAAGGCCTTAAAAAATGTATCTTTTCTAACCATAGTATTGAGCAGTTGGTCTGGCACGTGGGAATTGCACAAGACTGAATAATAAAAGCATAAATCTTCACAAATTCTTTGAGTTCCAGGTGAGAAGTTACGTTCTCCATGCTACATGCCCTGCGTTCCTCCGGCGTTGAGCACTTTTACATGTGCAACTGCTATTTTGGCTGGCACCCCCTTCCCTTCATCCTTGGCAGTTTCACACCCTGAACAATTGCAGCCAGGGGTCCTCAAAGCAAGGAAAGAGTTCTTGCTTTCAGAGATCCTTCTAAACCACCAAGGCAGGATGATTTCAGTGAAGTAACAGCCTTCTATCATTTAAAGTCATCAGCTGCACAGGAAAAAAAATGTTGAAGAAAGTTGAGGAAAAGAATTCCAGTCAATTATGGAAAAGCAGCTGAGAGTTGTCAAAGGTGGGGTAGCATCAGGCATTCTCAGGCAAGGAGGATAGAATCACTTCGCTGCACCTGTCCATCGTCCAACCTTACCACGTCCATTGCAAATTTAAGTTCATGTACCTTTTAACATTTCCACTTTTAGGAATTTTTTTCTACCAGCTATGCCTATGTACACAACAATCTGTGGACAAAGATATTCACTGCAGCATTGTTTGTGGTTGAAAAATACTGAAAACAAAGTAAAAGTGCATTAGTATAAGAATGATTAAATGAGTTCCAGAATGCTTATCCAGTAAAGACTATGCAATCGAGAAAACGCTGAAAAGAAATCAAGGCATAGAGCAGTAGACATCGTTGATGGCTGCAAAGTATTACAGACACACAAAACTTACTATACGTGTGTAGAATATCTTTCAGAAGATGTACAGTGAACTGGAAATAATAACTTCCTCTGGGAAGGGAAGTTTAGGGGCTAAAAGAGAGCCCTAATTTGCCTTGTATACTTTCCAGGATCATCTGCATTGCTTTATCATGTCTCTTCTTTGGTTTTCAAGAAAAAAAAATTGTGAAATCACTGTTTAGAAAAAGCAAACAGCTTATGGGCATTTGGATGGCACAGTTGGTGCCATATTGAGCTACAGAACTCCGGCGACAGTCCCACCCTGATTTCCTAGCACTCCACCTCAGGATGGCAGTCTAGCTCTGCCGTTGCTGCAACACTCTGGCCAAAATGCAATTTGGATTTCTACTGAATCTCTAACTTCACCTGAGTCCACAGCGAATTCAATTATTAAAGAGCTACTTCCCCAGAAGGAAGACTTTAGTTTTATTCCATTTAATCCACTTGATCTTTTTCTTTCCTAATTTTCTCTCTCTCTTCCAAACTCTCACCAGCACAGTTCTTCCTCCCACTACAGAATGCATAGGCTAAAGTGGAGTTTCCCTTTATCAGCTTAAGGGGTAGTGAGTTTCCAGAATCTTCTTGCAGCTGAGGAATCTCATTTAGACACTTTAAATGCATGTACTTTGAGCTCTCATTATTCCAAGTAGTATCTTTATTTTACTCCCTTTTTGAGTCCTATTCCTTCAGTTCTGCATATCCTGCTATATCCACTATGGTGGGAGGTTCTCTTCTCAGTAGAATATTTTCTTACAACAAAATTTGTGGATATATCCACAAGGTCCTTGGCAAAGGGGTGCGGGTAGGGGTGAGCTGACCCATCTTCATAAGAACTGTATAATCAGTTGTTAAACATCAACCTGCATTAGTAGCATTTATTAAAATATAAGTTTTGATAGAATAGTTTTAAAAGGAAATAGAAAGTCTATGGAGTAGGACTAGATGTGGGGCATACTGCAAAGTGATGTTTGCTATCATAAACCCTCTGTCCTCTACAATGGGATGTTTTTAAATTTTTATTAAGGAGTTGAGTTGTTATACAATCATAAATGTGTATAAAGTAACAATATGACATGCACTTGAACCTAAACCATAGTTACCCCTACAACATGATCTTTCAATTATAGTTTACATGCATGCATTATGTTGAATCTTTTAATTACTTTAAAAACTAAAATCCACAGTGCTGATAGGAGATGTTAGTCCAGTTACTTATTCCACTGAATATGCCCCTTCTCTCTCAAAATGAGGACAATGACCTCACTCGATGTTTGCTCCCTTCCTGTCTCTTTATTTCCAGAAGGAAACACTGTTTCTGGAGTATTTAGGACAACTAGCTGTGTGACCCTGAAAAGTCATGTCCTCTGCCTGAGCCCTATTTTCTTTGTAATTGCACTAGAAGACTTTGGAAATTCTTTTAGGCAATGGGGACATTGCATGAGATTTTGTTACCTTTTTTTAGTTGGAAAATTACAAAAGTGTAGTTCTGTAGGGCAGAAGTCCAACCCCGTCTCACCAGGCTTCTCTGGGTGAATGAATAGCTGACTTCCTCCCTGGAGCCTCTGGGGGACAATCGAATTGGTTTCCAGCCTTTTCCAGCACCCTAGACTGTCCTCATTTCTTGCTTCCCACTTTCCTGTATCTTCAAGACTAGTACTAGCTGGTCAAGTCCAACGTATTGCTCAGATCTCCTCTTCCACTTTGTTTAACCCCCACCCACTTTATTGCTTTTAATTAAGACAAAATTCATATAACATAAAATTAACGAGTTTGAAGCAAATGGTTTAGTTGCATTTAGTTATAGTCACAATGTTGTACAACTACCTCCATCTATTCCAAAATGTTTCATTATCCCTAAAGGAAACCCCATGCTCATCAAGCTATAGTTCCTCTTTTCCCACTCTCCCTATTTTCTGACAACCACCAACCATCTATCTCTACAGAGTTACCTATTTTGAAGATTTCCTGTAAATTAAATCCTATAGCATGTGACATTTTTGCATCTGATTTCTTTCTCTTAGCATAATGTTTCTCACATTCATCCATACTTTAGAATGCAACAGCACTTCATTCCTTTTTATGGCTGAAATAGTATTCCGCTGTGTGGATGTATCACGATTTTTACCTGTTTAGTCACTGATGGATGTTTGGGCTGTTTCCCTCTTTTGAATATTTGGAAGAGTGCTGTTATGACCATGCTTGTACATGCAGTTTCTGAGTACTTTTTTCAGTTATTTTGGAAATATACCTAGGAGTGGAAATGCTGAGTCACATGGTCATTCTATATTTAGTTTTTTGAGGAACCACCAAACTGCTTTCCACAGAGCTTACCCCATCTTTCATTTTAATATGTCCTCAGGGAACTCCACTCCCTCCCTCTGTGACCCCTTTCTGCCAATACCACCCAGGGTTTCCAGATTACTCTAATGCTAACTATAGCAAGAAGCCCATCTAAAGAATGCCCCACATGAGGAAGACTGCCAGAAACATCTAGCAGATGAATCCATCTTTCTAAAGAGCTCTGAAGCTTTACAAACTCAGATCAAGCTGCTCTATGACAAACACACACATATGTTGAGTGTTAATACATGTTGGTCAAAAAAGTCAACTGGCTTTTAGAAGTAACTAAAGCAACTGCAATTTTACCATGTTCATAAAGTATTTTTTATCAACCTTGCTGTTAACTGTCTGTCATGTGCTTAGCAGTGTGCACTGATTATATATCATGATGTCAGGCATCTGAGAATTCCTGATCTAGCACAAAAACAGATGGTAAGTAAATAATCAATCTAAAAAGGGAATTACAAAGTGTTATGGGATTCAATAGATGGAGGGATTTGTCATACCTGGGAAGCATTAAAAAGAAAAGAAAAGCTGACCTTAAAAGAGTCTTTTAGCTCCATCACAAAGCCTGAGCATGAATGTGTCTAGCAGAGTGGACATTAAGGTACTGTGATCAAAGGCTTGGGAGTGCACAGTCATAGGACATAATCAGGGAATTCTTAAGTAGCTAAGTACATCTAGAAATCATGAAAACGTGAAGGTGAGTATGAGGAGATGACACTAAAGGAAAGATTTATTTTATTACCAACCAGAAGCCAAGGGAACTTGCCAGCATGTGCCATCTCCCTGGAGACAGTGCAGTCTCCACCAACAAGACTGCTTTGGGGTATCAATGGTCCACACTGGCTTTACCTCCGCATGAAGCACAGGCAGGAATGGGTGACTTGTTTCTGGAGCCATCATTCAGAAGATGTCCAGGACTCCGAATGGCTTTTCTTTGAATTTATAAGTGCATTTGTCAAGGTCCTAGAGAACCCTAGAATTTAGGGTGCAAACATGAGCTTGGGAAAGGAACTGCCCTGGGAACAGCTGTTCCTCTCCAAGCAACAATTTTCTTACCTTTCTTTTTTTTATTAGTGTGTTATAGTTTTACATAATGTTGGGATTAGTTGTCACATATTCCTAGGCACACACAATTCAGCAATTCAATTTGTTCAATTTCACCCCCCCCAACATCCCTCTACCTCCTTCCTCCTGTCCCCTGATCCCTTGCCTTTCTTCTGGGTCCTATATTGTTCCTAAAAAAAACCCAAATACAGTGATATGATTCTTATACCTATGAAGAACATTTATATATATATGGTTATAGTAAATACAGTGACATTTATAACTGCTTGGAATGTACCTTGCTTTATCTCAGTTCCAACATTTCCCCTTCTCCCTTCCTATTATCCCTTATTACTCTTCAAAATATTTGACAATAATTTTAAACATTTATGTTTTTGTACAGGTATGAAGCATAGCTTGTTCAAATATCTTATGAAATATCTTGCAACTGTATCTCATAAATATTAACATTTTGCATTTTTGTTCTATGGATCTAATACATGAGTTTGTCTACTTTACTCCTGAGCCTGGGTTTAGGTCCAGCCTCCACAAATGAGAGATACCATGTGGCCCTCGACTCTCTGGGTTTAGCTAACTTCGCTCAGCATGATTTCTTCTAATGCCATCCATTTACCATCAATAGATGCAATATCATTGTTT
>PVKS010034889.1:0-20524 GCA_004027875.1 Aplodontia rufa
TCTGCCCGCAGAGAAGACGCGACACGTGGTTAGGTTGGGAGAGCTTTATTTGGTCGACCTTCTTCTTCTTCCTCTCTCTTCCCTTCTCCTTCCCGAACTCCCTCTCCCCGGAAATCCGCCCACATATATACAGCTCACAGCACACGTGACCAATAGATTCATATGCACCAATGGGCTTCTGACTTTTCCCTAAATGCCATGCAAGCGCACTACAGCCAGCTTCTACTTCCTCAAAGAACTGGGTGGGGCCCTAGCCTCAGGCGCCATCTTGGCATGGCGGATCCCGCTCCCAACATTATTGTATACGAATTTGAGAATTGGTGTTTCTACATCTGAAAAATGTCATTGGTATCTTGTTGGGGATTGCATTGAATCTGTATAGGGCTTTTGTTAAAATGGCCATTTTGATTATATTGATTCTGCATAACCAAGGAAATGGAATGCTTTTCCTTCTACTCTGATAGTTTTTGGTCAAAATTAATTTTGTTGGATATTAGAATCATAATGCTAGGTTTCTTTTTTGGGTCACCAGTCTGGTAGACATTTTGCTAGCCTTTCACCTTCAGTCTGTGTGTATTTTTGATTGTGAGATGTCTCCTGTAGGCAGCATATTGTTGGGTTTTGTTTTTTGATACAGTAAATCAATCTGTCTTTTGATTGGGGCATTGAGTCAATTCATGTTCAGAGTTAGAATAGATATGGGAATCTGGATCCCTAATGTTGTGACTATTGCTGTGTTTTCTGCCATCGTGGATATCTTTTAACATGTTATGTAATTATTATCTTTCTTTTGTTTATGGGGTTTGGTTTGTTTCCATGTTCTTCTGAAAGAAATAGGTCCTTGGGAATTTTCTGTAGAGCAGGCTTTGTGTTCATGTATCTTCTAGCTTGAATTTATCACTGAAGTATTTAATTTCCTTGTCACATTTAAAGCTGAGTTTAGCAGGGAATATTATCTTTGGCTTAAAAATTGTTTTCTTTCAAAATTTGAAAAATATTCCATGCTCTCCTGGCCTTTATTGTCTAAACTGAGAAATCCTTAGTAATCTTTATTGGTGTGCCTCGATTTGTGATTTGGTGTTTTTCTCTTGCTATTTTAGGATTCTTTCCTTGATTTCTCTGTTATTCATTTTATAAATGATGTGACTCGGTGAATTTCTCATTTGGTTAGGTCTGCTTGGTGTCCTCTAGGTGTCTTTAATTTGATTTTTCTGCATCAATTATGATATGGGGAAAATTCTCCTTGGCAATTTCACTCAGAAGATTTTTAAGGCCCCTTGTTGTTTAATGTTTTCTTTAATACCAAGTAATCTCACATTCTTTATTCTTATCTCATCAAATACTGCTTGGGAGTTCTGATCATGCTCAATAAAATTGTTTTCTTGTCTGTCCTCCTTGAACTCAACATTGCTCAGCCTGTCTTCATTGTCTGATGTTCATTCTTAAAGAGCTGAGGTTCTATTTTCTGCTGATTTTACTCTGGTATTAGTATCTTTCAATGAGCTTTTGATTTTGTTGACAGTACTTTTCATTTCTAAGAGTTCTGCTGCATCTCTTTTCAGAATGTCTAACTCTTTATATGTCTCAATTGCTTTTATATCTTTCCTTAAATCTTCCTTTAGTTCTTTGATTGAATTACTAATCATATTGTTGATACATTTTTCTAGGTTTTCATCTAGGACCCCGATCATGGACTCCTTGAATAGGGAGCTGTGGGGTTGAGGTGGAGGAATGTTTCCCTTTTTCTCATTTTCAGTTACAGGTGTCTTGAGGTCCAACACTGAATAATTCTCTTGGGGGCTTTGTTGATATTATTGGAGCTTTTTATGTTTTTGCTTAGTTGGACTGGGTTACAATTTGGGTACCACAGTTCAATGGCTGGTACCCCAATCTGTAAAGTATTGTAGACCTTTAAGTTTTCCAATATCTCAAGGGATAGGGAGTAGAAGTCAATAAGTGCAGACAATGCATGCAACAGATGATGTTGAGTATAGCTGTTACAGTATTGATTAGCACCTATAGGAGCAATAGGATTAGCAGTTTTCTTCCAGGAGTGTTCTCACACTTTCCTTGGTTCTAAAGCAAACACCCATTTTCAAGTATGGCATTCACTTTAGTTTACCAGAACCTCTGTAGGTGAGGAAAAAATGTCTAGAGAGGAAAAGGAATGAGATAGGAAGGTAGTGTGAAACTTGTGAATATAGGATATAGAGCTACAAGGTAGTAGAGAAGATGTAGGGTGTTCTGCTAAAAATAAGGTAAAGAGAGAAATGAGATGAGAGTAGGGTAATGACTTTGAGGGAGGATGAGAGAGATTAGAATAGAGTTTAGTAATTGACAGATTAAAGTGAAGAAGTGGGTAATAGAGACTGGGGTCTTTCAGCCCAAAGGGACTGAGGACAGAGCAGACAAACACACACACACACAAAAACACAATGACAGTAAAAAGCAAATAATAACAACAACAAAATACATAACACCTGTGAACACCAGTTGCAAGAACAACAAAAAATTTAAAAAGGAGTTGGGAAGGGTATGAATTATTACCGCCAAGGTCAATATGTACCATGGGGGTGTATGTTAATAATTGACTTCTAGGTGGAGTCACTTCCCAGTTGAGCTTGTTGGTGGAAATGTATTTTGGTGATTTTAGCTGATAGTGAGATTCCCAAGAGGCCTCCCAGTAATTTTCACCTGTAGAGGGGTTATAAAAATTCACCTTCCATGCTTCCTGTGAGAACAGACTTTAGGGCCACCCATGTTGCACTCTTGGGCAGTTTAGTGACTATCTATCCAAACTGTTATCCTACTTCAGCCAGGGACCCAGGAGCTGCTGGGAGTCTTGTGGAAGCCCAGTCCCTCTTGTAGCACCCAGGACCTATGGGACTGCTTCAGTTCATAGAATTCAAGGTCTGAAAGTAGAGGAAAGTACTAGAGCCATGCTGCCCCTTCTGTTCATATGTCCCTAAGGCTGATGCTAATCTCTACCCCACCTGAGAGTTTCAAGCAATATCTGTTGGATCTGCAGGCTGAACCCCCTCAGGCTGTTTAGTTCCAATGGAGCAGAATCCTGGTCATGGACTCCACCTGCAGATCAGGCTTGTAATGAGGTGGGTGGTAAGCCTCTAAAGGTGAGTTGCAGGACCAGTAGGGAGGGTCCACTAGACCCACACAGCCCCCAGGGCAGACAGTCAGAACACTGGGGACCTGGAGCTGCTCCTTTGGACTGAGGTCCCTATTCCACTGTGGATCTGGTGGTTTTGGGTTCACTATTCACAAAACGGTTTCCTGCACCACCCTCCGGGAGGATTAAAAACGGCAGCCGCCACCCCGCTTCTGCTCAGCAATCAGATTTAGGGGACTCTAATTTGTGTGTATTAAAGCCATCCCTCAGTTCCTGCCACTGCCACAGCCCCGGAAAACCAGAGTCCCATGCCCAGCATCCATTGAACATTCACCACTGTATCTGAGTTTATTTAAGTGTGTGCAGCTTCCTCCCTTCTGGGGCAGATTGCCGGCCCACTGCCAGCTGGGTGTGTGGTTCTGGAAAATTATTATTTGGGATCTCCTATACTTTCAGCTTGTCCACAGCTCTGTGTCACTAAACTTCCTTACTTGGATAGTAATGAATTTAGGTAGAAATTTTGCTGTTCACTCACTTCACAGTAAGGCACTTATGTCACTGGCATCCTGCATTCACAGGTTTTTCATTCAACTCTGCCACAGGTCGCCATGATGATCTCGATTCTAGTTGTAAGTCTTGTAAGCCAGCACCACCCTACCCATGAAGGTCCTGTGGATTTGCTTGTGTTGCAAGGTTCTGAAAGCAAACTCTTCCTGGTGCATATAGGTCAGGGTGTGGGGGGACAGCCTCTGTTCCAGAGTCGCAGAACCAGTAGAGAGGGTACACAAGGCACACACAGCCCCTGGGGCAGACAATCAGAACAATGGGGTCTTGGAGTGGTCAGCTGCCTGATGGTGCAATCAGTGGGGTGACCTCAGATCTGAGCACATGGCTCTTTGAGCAGCTGCTTGGATCACCCACAAAGTCAAAATAGCGATTGCCCTGGCTCTCTCTGGCCAGATTAGGGGGAGTCTAAGTTACATGCACTATTGCAGTGCTTGGATTCTGTTATGGAATGCTGCAGGAGCCCTTCTGGTATCCAAGCTCTCTGTGCCACTCTGTCCTTCCTCTGTTTGTGTGCTTAGCTCCCTCCGTTTGTGCTGATCCAGCAGCCCAACATCTGGGTGGCAGTCCTTGAAGCTGGAACTGCTAGTTCCCTGTTTGGTCTTTCTTCTGTGTTTAGTGTATCTAAGCCTCTTTATCTCTTTATCTTGCTTGTCTACTAATGAGTTTAGGTAAAATTTTCGCCATTCACCCACCTTATAGATAGACATTTCTCCCACAGTTGGTGTCCCCCTTCATGGAGAGACTCTACATGTAGCCCTCCTGAGGGTCACCATCTTCCCTTCCTTTCAGGACTACATTTCTGATAACATGCAGTTAGTGTTTATTGTGTTAGTCCAGACAACACATTAATACCACTGTTGTAGTCCATACTCTTTGGATTAGTTAAGAGTTTAATTATACATTTGTCCCTTGGTATTGTGCACAACTGGTTCTAGTATTGCCTGCCCTCAGAGTACCAAAGTCCAAGTTTCTGATTTAAAATACCATAGCATTTGTATATAACTAACACATATCTCCCATACATTTTATATCATCTCTAAATTTTATTTATAATATCCAGGGAAAAAGTAAATTAAAATACCTAATATAACATAAGTAGCTGTTACTGTATTATTGTGTAGGAAGTAATGACAAGGAAAAATCTGTACATGTGCAATTTTTTTTCGAATATTTTCTATCCATGGTGGTTGATTCCACAAATGCAAAAGCTACAAATGTAGAGGACCAGTTGTACTTTTCAATTTCTAGGCATAATGGATATGGCAGAACTTGTTGAGAGTTTTTCTTATTAAAACAAGGATTGAGACATAAAATATTTTCTAATAACATCAAGAAAAAAATTAAAGTTTAAGCTATGAATGATACTTTCAAAATACTGTGTATAAATGATTCATAACTAATATGATTTAACATTATCATCAATTTTGAGATGAGTCTTACTGTATTGACCAGGCTGTCCTTGAATTTGCACTTCTCATTCATCAGTCTCCCAGGTAGCTGGGATTACAGCTACAGCACCTGAATAAAGTTATTAATTTTACTAATCTCATGAAAGGTCTGATTACTTAAGGCAACATTTTTTCCCTAATTTCTCATAGTGGCATCATTCAGAAGAATTTAATTGCATAATTATTTGAGTGTATGAGTCATGCTATGTGTGAATTTTAAAAATTTCAACACTATATTTATCAATGTAATTTATGCAGTTTGGATTCTGTAACATGGTGGACTGAGCTAATTTTCTTGGATCTTCCCTGTCCCTCAAGCAATACACATAACAATAATGGATAAAATATAGCAACAACAAAGAAATTAAATGCCTAGTTGCATTCAAAAGGTAAGAAAGGACTTCCTAAATGCTGGAGTATCAGAGTGCTTAAAGCTACTCTGTTAAATTTCTGGAGAGCGTGGCAACTCTAGAGAATAGCTGATAGGATATCCCATAGATGGCCTGTATCATAGGCTTTGAGTCTAAGAGACAGGAGCTGAAACTAAGACCATTGGGTATAGTTAGGACCCTGGAAGTTGCCACCCTTTTAAATAAAAAGGGAACTTGGTGGGGAGGGCATATTTAGCGTATTGGCTCAGAGGTGAAAATAGTGTGTTTTTTTGCCATAGATGCCACATAGAAGAAACGCACAAACTTCTTTGGGAAATAGTAGCACCCGTCCTTAAACCACAGGTGGATTTGGAGTTGTAGTATGAATCTCGATGTTGAATTTAATGTGAAAATCTCAAGCAATGTCAATTAATGTAAAAAAAGGTTCTGGACTGATGAAATTCCTGGGGGTACAGGTAGAAGCAAATAATGTCATATAGCAGTACTTTATAACACAGAATAAATCCCTATTGAAAATGAATTCATCATCAGAAACTACAAATTATATGAGGAAATGATGTATCACAGAGAAACGTCAAGTTATGAAACTATGGGAAATAGTTGAAAAGAGCATTAGTAAATAAAAAGTTAGAAAATGGAAGAGAGGTCAATAGTGTAGAGGAAGGGGATCAGGGTGAGGAAGGAGGGGAGGGAAAAAGGAAGTACTAGAGAATTAAATTGATCAAATTGTGCTATGTGCATGTGTGAATATGTCACAACAAATCCCATTACATATGGGACAGTGCACCAATAAAAAGTTCAAACAAAAGATACTGTCTTTTCATATCCAAATGTACACTTTTTAATACTTTAATTGCTTATAAATAATATATTTTTGTTAAATATCTTGAATATTCCCTATATAAGGATAAATTGACTTCTGGAAAATATATTTTATTTTTTCTTTAGGGTAGAGTCCATAGATCATGGTAAAGTCTGTTTATATGTAAGGGTAATTTTCTTTGATTCAAATTTGTTCAGCAGTCAGTAGAGAAAAGGACTTTAATTTATTGGTATAGCGACATCTAGGTTAACTTACTATAAAAGAAAGGCAGTAATTCTATTTTATGTATTCCATGTAGTGTAATTAATTCCATATGGTATAGATCTGCTCATGTGAAAAAGTTCAGAAACCAGCTGGGCGCTGTGGCATGTACATGTAATACCAGCTCAGGAAGCTGAGATGGAGGATAACAAGTTTGAGGCCAGCCTGAGCAACTTAGTGAGACTGTCTCAAAATAAAAAGGACTAGGGATGTAGCCCAGTGGTAAGGTGTCCCTGGGTTCAATCCTCAGTATCCCCTCAAAAAAATAACCACAAAAGTATTAATATCTGTGACAGTAAATATTAATTAATTATACACATTATATTCTTTGTTAAATATTTTGTAGAGCTAAGAAATTATGATTTTTCATAGATAGGCTATATGGAATCATAGACTTTCTTTTTTGCATAAGTAAATATATAATTTAATGAATTATTATAAAATAAGCAGTTATATTCTCACTACCTATGTTATGAAATGGACCATTTTCCGAACCCCAAAATACCCCTGTTTGCCTATTTCCTAGTGTTTATAATTTAACCTCAAACTTAGTATCCTTAAATAAAATGTTATAATTTTGTCTAATAAGAAAGAAAGCTAGAGTTTAATAATACAGTATGTACAATATAGCATAGAGCAATGATACATGAAAAGTCATGGAGAACAGAATAAGATATGATGTTCTTCTAACAGATGTTCCAGGAGAGCAATAGAATAATATGGGAGAGAAATCAGATACAGTATTAGTGCTTGAATGTTTTTGAGTAAGGACTGGATCATATTGTTGAAAAAGTATGGCATGTTTCTGAAAATTTAATATGCATACTATACTAACCTTTGACGTTTATTTCCATTTGAAGGAGTTTATCCTAGAGCAATGCATGAAGAATATGAACATGGTTGCTCATTAATAGCAATTTGTATAATCACCAAATGTTTACCCATAGGGGATGGTTCAAGTAAATGGTAGTATATTCACATTATGGAAGACTATGTAGTTATTAAAAGATTGATTTATATGTCTACATATGTGTGTTTATTCATATAGAATGGTGGTTAAGAATTATCAAGTGAAAACACAAGAATGATGTCATCTGCTTAAAAAATATTGTCACACATGTATACATGTGTGCCTATATATATGCATGGCTATCCATTGACATTTCTGGAAGTTTATGCAACTATCCATGAGGTTTCTTCGTTTAGTTTTCATTTTCAATTGTTTAATTCAATGTTACTTTACTTTTTACTCTGAGCAGGTTCTTTTATATTTAAAAATATTACTCTTAAAATTCAAAATTTTTTGAGAAAATATACATGAAACAGGACTATAGTTGTGTAACTATTGATTTAATCACTTCTGAAAGAATTTAAGGTTTAGTAAATGTTTGAGTATGAAAAATATATCTCCTTTAAATGATTAGCTTTTTCTCTTAAACATTAATTGAATTTAAACCACTGAAATTTATATTTTAATTTTTTTAAGTAAGTGGTTTTTTTCTCGTATTTGAAATACAAGAGTAGTGACCTATAGGTTGAAAGCAATATAACTAATTTCATATTTTGAATGTAAACTTTGAGGGGAAGTATAAGTTAATTGAAGAAAATGTAGGTTTTTATATTATAGACTTCATAAAAGACTATTGAAATAAAAAAAAACTAAAAAAGTTAAAATCATAGCATATTACTAAACTGACATGGTACATGAGGCCACATCAGTCCAAATGCCAGCAAAAGAAAACAATGAGATTACAGCTCTAGTGTTTGAGAGAGATTGTTAATGACAGCTTATTCCTTTGTGATTTTAACTCTGGAGAGAAGACAGATCTGTTTGTTGCATCATGGCAGAAATATCATTTACTTCTGGTCCTGCCCTTACTGAATTGGGAGAAAAAAAGCTATGTTCAATTTTGAAAATCCAATTACCATCTGAAATTTTAGTCACTGTTTTTGAGATAGACGTGCTAAGCTATACTGTGATAGCTTTATTTTTTTTAAATCCAGATTGTCTCTAGTACTGAACTAATTAACTTGTTAAGAGGAATAATGCCAGAACTTAAGTTCTTTCTGTAGTCAAGTGAAGAGATAGCTGTAATCTTATAGAGCACTTTGATTTCTTGACATCATCCTACGAAAAATGTTATACAATTGTTTATGCCTAGTATCTGTTTCTCTACGTGTCTATTATAGATTTCAAATAACTTTCAAAGCAGATATAGGCCTTTTCACTAAGAGCAAGAGGAAAAATATTGGATATTAAAATGATTAGGTACCATTTTTACATGACAAATAATTGTTATAGTTTGGTCATAATTTTGCCTTCCTATTTCTTATTTGCATACATTAAAATGTTTTTGAGAGGGAGAGGTAGAGAGAATCAATTTTATTTAGTTTTTCATCTGGTTTTTGTTGCTCTGACAGTTGTGTATGTGGGACTGGAGTTCAAACGTGTGTCCTCACATATACCAGGCAAGTGCTATAACCTCTGAGCCACTGCTCCATCTGCTAATTTTTTTTTTTCTTGGCTACCTAAGTAGTGACTCTGAAGACTTGGAAACAGAAAGGGTGTAGGTTTTTGAAAGGATGTCAAAAGCCTTTGGGTTTGTATATGAGCAGAATTTCAATGGAGATTGAGATGAGTTTAAATACAAAGGTAAACATAAAAAATCTTTTCATTTCTGTCATGTTGGTTTTTGAGTCACTGAGATTTCTTTTTCAAGTATGCTTTTCTCTTGAGCTTTTTTACTATTTTATCCATGATCTGATTTTTTCCCCCTTTTTATTTTGTTTAAACTGCTGGTAACTTTTTTGGTCCTTCCTTAAAGAAGCTGAAGTAGTCTGATTTACTGAGTCAGAACTGTTTTAGGAGTGACAGAGTGTAAGTTTGTGAGATTGTGAGTGTGAGATTATCTGATTGGAAGGTAAAACCTCCTGCAGTTATAATCAATGTTCTGGATACTTTCAGAGATTGTGGACTTACTCTGGGATGAAACTTTGATTCCCCTCTTTGTGGTACTTGGGATTAAACCCATGCAGGCTAGACAAGTACTCTTTCACTGAATCATATGCCCAGGTTTGGGGTTAAACTTTTTTTTTTTTTTTTAAGAGAGATGGAGAGAGTGAGAGAGAAAGAAAAAATCAATTTTAGTTATTTTTTCATCTGTTTCTTGGTTTTTCCAACATGTAGTTGTAATGTGGAACTGGGATTTGAACCTGGGTCTTCACTGCACATGGCCAGGCAAGCGTTCTAACTGCTGAGCCTCAGCTCCAGCCCCTGTGGTTAAACTTTTAATGTAATTTCCATAGAGAAAAATGTCATCAATAAAATGGCATGCTTAGTTGAAAATTCGTGAATGCCTTGCTTTAACAAAAGGTTAAAGGTAGGTGAGGTTTACATTTCTCAATGTAATTGTGGTTTCTTTCTCTTTTTTTTTTTTTTAGCCTTTATGTTTTTATCTTGAAGATAATTTTTTAAAGCTTCCAATTTTTAGAAATTTTCCTCTGAATTTCTTTAGTTTAAAGAGAGGAATTAAAATGGAAAGAAGTCCACTTTTGTTAGCAGGAAATAATCTAAATTTTGCCTGAAATAACTGAGATGGTATAATATGGAAGTAGGTAATTTATTTATGAAAATATGATTTGTATTTGTTACTTAATAAGCTTTAGGTTAAATGTACTATATTTAAATAATCAGTAAAATATGTTTGTTTGAATACTGATCATTCACAAAGCATATGAATTTCGGGGCAAATAATTGTTAGCTTCCAGGTGAAGCAACAGTTCAGTAGCATTTCATGCTTCTGATATTATTTGTTTCTGGTAGTCTAATATTACTTGCTTTTATTCAACAGTTAATATGACGTAAAGTATTTAAGGCCTATTCATAATTCATAGATTTAATATGAAAAAGCCATATCTGTTAATTACTTAGTTCTTATTTGCAATGTAACTTCCTTAAGTTATGCCTGCTGCAGTAATTCTGGATAGTAACAATATGGTATTTTGGCTCTTTATATTAAGAATATATAAGCTTTTTTATAAAAATTCTGGCTTTTTTCCCAATAGAGGTGAAAGAGTGGAGGGAGAGAAAGGGGAATATTAGAAATTGAATTAGATCAAATCATATTTCATGCTTTTTTGATTATATAAAAATGTATTCTAATGTTATATATAACAAAAAAATCAATAAAAAAAATACTACTCCCCGACAAAAAGAAAAGAATATATAGGCTTTTGGTTTCCTAGGCAGAAAACAAATCACCACTTAAAATTTGTAGCAAATATGTTGTTAGAATTAGAGTGCATTGTTACATTTTTTTCATATTCAGAATCTTGGACTTTTATATTTTAAAATATACTCTTACAGTTTACTCTTAATGTTAGTGTAATCATTAACCCCATTCTGCCAAGTATCCATTACGTGTGGGTTTAGTTGGCTTTTGCATTGCTCTGACCAAAATATGCAATAAAAACAACTTAAAGGAGGAAAAGTTTATTTGGGGCCTATCATTTTAGAGATCTGAGTCCACTGACAGCCAACTCTTTTGCTCTGGGACCATGGTGATGCAGCATATAATGGGGGACGAGCCTTGCAGAGAGAAGCTGCTCAATACATTTCAGGGGTCAAGAAGCAGAGAGGGATAAGAGAAGAGAATACAGGGAATATATTCCCTTCCAGAGAATGCCCCTGGGAACACACCTCTTCTAGCCATGTCTCATCTGCCTACAGTTACCACCCAGTCATTTCACTCAAACTAGGATGAACTAGTAAGGTGATAGCTTCCATATTCCGAAAAATTCACCTGTAAACATCTGTGCATTAATACAGGAGCTTTTGAGGGACACCTTATATCCAAACCAAATGTAACATTCCACCGTTGGTCCCCCGAAGCTCATATTCTTCTCGCAATGGAAAATGCATTTAGTATATCTCCAAGAATCTCATAGTCTTAACAGTTTCAGTATTGTCCAAAAGTGCAAGTTTAAAGTCTCATCTGAAATTCAAAGCAAACTCTTGACTATGAACACCTGTAAAGATTAAAAACAGTTAACATATATTCAATATACAGTGACACAGAGTAAGCGTTTCCATTCCAAAAGAGAAATAGGGCGTAGGAAGACAGGATGGAGCCAAAGCAAGATCAAAACTCTGCTGGGCAGACAGGACTCTTAATATCATCTGTAACTGCTCATATAGCGTTAAGAAAACACAGGGGCAAAATGTGCTCTCCAGAGGCCATGGAAGCGCCAACCCTCTGACCTTGTAAGTTGTAGTGCACATGGAATCTCTTTTAGCCTGGTTCTGTTTGCAGACAGCAGCTTTTCTCAATATAAAGTCCATATTGCTGTCATCTCTTAATTCATAGGGGGTTCTTCATTTCATCTTTGGCTTCACTTTTTACAGATTGAGGTATTGCCTTCTCATTGCCAGCCTGCAGCGATTCTGACCCTGCTACCCTTTGCATGGCCTACCAGGCCTTTTTTTTTTTTTTAATCTTGATGGAAGCTTCCTGATCCATTAACATTAGCATCCTGTATTACTGCAGAACCAGCACTACATTGATGATGCCAAGATCTGCTGCCATATCATACAATACCTGGACCCCCTCTGGAATCATGCCTGCAAAAGCCTCTGAGTGCCTGTGTGGCTCAGCATGGTGAAACAATTTTCTGTCCTGTCCCACAAGCAGGGCTCCCTCCATGATCTCTTTTTAAAGGAATTTTCTGTACCCTGGAGCATGTAGCGGGTGTGATCTTACAAATTTTGAGATGCCCCTGGGGCATCTTTTTTGTTGTCTATAAAGTACTTAGCATCTCTTAGGGACTATAATCTCTTTAACAAACACATCTTTCTTGGCCCCAGCTTTATATGTACTTCTGTGGCCTAACTTAAAATTTTTTAAATGATATAGCTCTGTTTTCTGCTCTTTTTATGCATGCAGTAAACATGACTAGAAGTTGCCAACAATATCCATATGATTGAAATTATTGTTCTGCTGCCTTAAAATTTCCTCTGGCAGATTAATTAGCCCATCACCATTAAATTTTGTGTCATACAAAGTCTCAGAATCTGGGCAACTCATAGCCAAGTTCTTTGAATATAACATTAGTGGCTTCTAATCCAGTTCCCAGCAGAGCCATCATTTCATTCTGAAACTTCATGAGCATTGTTCAAATTTTTAATTCTAGTCTTCTGAGCTACCACCAGAATTTCCCACTAAGCTCCTCTTACAACATTCTAAAGCTTTTCCAAGCCCTACCACAAACCACCTCCAAAGGCTTGGGAATCACACCATCAGGTTAGTCACAGCCATAACTTCACTCCTAATACTAACATCTGTTTTAGTCAGCATTTGCATTGCTATGACTAAAATACCTGCAAAGAACAACTGGGAGGTGGAGGTTATTTGGAGATCACAGTTTCAGGGTATCAGTCCATAGACAGGTGACTGTTGCTTTGGGCCCAAGATGAGGAAGCACATCATGGGGGAAAGGGCCCAACAGAGAAAATCTGCACAGTTCATGGTAGGGGTCAGGAAGCAGAGGGAGGAGTGGGGAAGAGGGAAAAGGCTACATAGAAGGAAGTTCCCTGGTGGCCTACCTTCTTAAGCCGTGCCTCACCTTCCTGCAGTTACCACCAAGTTATTCCACTCAAACTAGGATGGACTCATTAGGTCATAACTTTTGTCTTCCAATCATTTCACCTCCAAACATTCCTGCATTAATACACCACATATCCAAACCATAAGATAGTTGCTGTTTTGTGTTTATAGTTTTTTAACAAGTCTATTATAGTTTGTGTGTATGTATGTGTGTGTGTGTATGTATGTGTGTGTGTGTGTAACTCTTATTAGAAAGGAGACAGTATTGTATTTATGAAATGGATATACATGGTCACATATACCTAAATGAAGCTTGAAGCTTTTGGAAGAAGGCTAGATAATGCTGAAGAGCACAAATATTGGATGTTAGGGATACATTTGGCAGAATTTTTTAAATGGATACAGTTTCAAGGTCACTTGCATTTGACTTTAGAAGATCATAAGATTTAAGCCGTATTCGGTTAGGAATGCTATGTAGGAATGATGTAACATAGCCATAGCAAACTATTTTTTACCTAGAATTTAATTTATAGTGAATATACATTATACTTCAAATTATAAAGAAAAATAAGTTATTTCATATTTTATAAGTCAAACTAGAGAATAAAATATTCCATTAACATCACTGGAAATTTTAGTACTTGTAAGGAGTTCTCTTTTGGTTTTTTATTTCTACAGTAATAATGCAGTGATAATGATAATTGATATAAATGTGTCTCCAAAAATAACTTATAAAAATTAAGGGAAATATCATTAAGTAAGAAATTCAACTTTGGTTTTCCTTTTAATAATGGAAATCATTTGCTTATGTTATAATTTCAACTTTCACATATTTAATAATTTACTCGATTTTAGCTATTTCAAAATACTTGTTTTAGATTGCTGTCTTTGTGACTACAAATACAGTTTGTAAACAGTTTAATAAATAAAGGTCACAATTTAAGATAAATTTATATATTTATGCATTGCTGTGTTTCTGTTAGGTGCAGCTTGAACAAAATAATAGCTCACTAATAGGAATCATTTATTTTTTTTAATCAAAAAGATATCTTTTGAAATATATTCATGATATATGTATCTAGACACACGTCTACATGCATACAAATATCTCTGTATTGCTAAACACATATTGTTGGTTTTAAAAAAGACATATATGAAAGACTTGTCAGTTGTGTTGGGAAATGAGTACTTGCTTATTCTATACCATGAACTTCATGTTTGAAGAAAATAAACTTTTCTTACAGTGACTTGGTCTTGAAAATATTTGAGAAGCAAATGTCAAGAATATTTTTAAACTTTCTTAAGAAGGAGCTGCTTCTCAGCAGTTGGCATTCTCTAATAGTAAGAATTGTTTTTTTCAGTGAATTTTTCAGGCATAATTACTTGGTGTTATAATGGTTTGAAAGTGTACTCCTCTTTTGAACAGTGTATTGTTTATGATCAAAAGCTTAAATAAGTTTAATGATTCTATCAGAATAGAATTAACCTATTGATAATTATATTTTCCCCCCTGGAAGTTAACAAATTATGACATCAGAGTCTGTATAAGAAGGTATACAGTAGGTCATTTGCCTTTGCAGGGATTGTCTCTCCATGATACACTTGTTTGCTTTCTCTCACTTTCTACCTGTGGCACTGCGTGGTGAAATTCAAACTTGTTCTTCTACTCTAAGGAATTTCCCAGGTGGAGAATAACTTATGTGAAATTAATAAATGGTTCTGTTTTTTCATTATTGCCCATCTAAGGCAAATTGTAGTGTTCACTTAAGAGAGAAAAATTAGGTTGCATAGGAAGTTCTATTATTTATTAACAAATTTAAAGCCATAAGTCAATTTTCAAAAGAAAATTATTCTGGGATAGTCTATACTAGTTAAACAAAATTATTGAACCAATCATTTCCTCATTAATTATTTGGTATATTAAGTTTTCTAAGTTATTTATATATTCTAGATATCAATCCTCTGTCAGAATGGTAACTTGAAAGTATTTTCTCCCTTTCTGTAAATTATTTCTTCACATTCCTAATTATTTCTTTGTGTAAAAGATTTTTAATTTGATGCCATTCTATTATGTTAATTCTTAATACTGTTTCTTGAAGTTTAGAAGTCTGAGAAAGTAATTGCCTTTGCCTACATATTAGAGTGTTGACCCTATATTTTCTTCTAAATGTTGTATAATTTCTGTTATAATTGCTATGTTTTTGATCCGTTGTGAATTGACTTTTGCACAGAGTGAGAAATAAAGATTTTTTTCTCATTCTTCTACACATGGATAACTACTTTTCTTACCAATGTTTGTTTAAAAGACTATCTTTTCTACAGTGTATGTTTTTGGAAAATTTGTAGAATATGATATGACTGTATCCCTGTGGGTTTGATTTTGATTTTTTTATTCTGAACGATTGGTCTGTGTATGGTTTTTATGCCAGTATCATGCAGTTTTTGTGATTTAGGTCTGTAGTGTAATTTAAGTCAGGTATTTTGATACTTTCAGTTGTGATTTTTTTTGGCTTAAAGTTGGTTTGGCTATTTAGGGTCTTTTATTCTTCCAAATGAATTTCAAGACTGTTTTGTTATTGTTGTTCTGTGAAGAATGTCATTGGTATTTTGATGGGGATTATATTAAAGCTGTATATTGCTTTTGGCAGTATGGCCATTTAGACCTTAATTCTGCCTATTCCACAAACATGGGACGTCTTTCCATCTTCTTGTATCTCCTTCATTTTCTTTTTTCAGTATTCTATAGTTTTTATTATAAAGACCTTTTATCTGCTAGGTTTGATTTGTTCCTAAATAAGTTGAGGTGATGATGAATGGGCTTGTTTTCCTGATTTCTCAGCAGATTAATTATCAGTACATTAGGAAAGCTATTGTTTTTTGTGTGTTGATTTCTGTAACCTGCTATAATGCTAAATTTGTTTATTAACTCTAGTAGTCCTCTGGTTGAACTTCTTGGGTCTTTAAGGATCATAATCATCTACAAATAATGATAACATGATTTCCTCCTATTTTTATCCCTTTTATTTCCTTAGTTTGCACAATTGCTCTTGCTAGAATTTCTAGTACTATATTGAATATGAGTAGTGAGAGTGGACATCCTTGTCTTGTTCTGGGTTTTTAAGGGAATCCTTTCATTTTTTCTGCACTTGATGTGATATTGGCTTTGGGTTTATCATGTCTGGCCTATATGATGATGAGCTAAGTTCCTTCTCTTCATAGCTTCTACAGTGGTTTTTGACAGTTTTTTTTTTTTTTTTTTTATCATGGATGGGTCTTGAATTTTGTTGAAGGTTTTCTCTGCATCTATTAAGATGGCTCTGATTTTTGTCCAGGGTTCTGTTTATGTGAATAATAGATTTATTGATTTATGTTTGTTCAACCGTCCTTCAATCCTAGAATAAAACAAACTTGGTTATGATGCACAATCTTTTTTAATATGTTGTTGAATATGATTTGCTAATAATATTTAATGATTTTTACATCTAAGTTGATCAAGGATATTAGTCTATAGTTTTCTTTTCTTGATGTGTCCTTGTCTAGTTTTGGTATAAGGTTAATACTGACCTCATAGAATAAATTTTGAAGAGTTCCATCCCTTTCTATTTTATGAAATAATTTGAGGAGTATGGACTTTGTTTCTTCTGTGAAAGTTTCTTAGAATTCAGCTGAAAATCCATGTGGTCCTGGGCTTTTCTTTGTTGGAAGGCTTTTTATTACACTTCTAACATTGCTGTTTATTGATCTTCTTAAGTTTCCCATGTCATTTTGACTAAATTTTGGCAAATGATACATGTCTAGAGATGCATCCATTTCTTTTAGGTTTTCCAACTAATTGGAGTATACTTTTAAAATAGTTCCTAAAGATCCTTTGAATTTCAGTGATGTCTAATTTTTATTAATTTGTATCTTATCTTTTGCTTAGTTTGGCTAAGGATTTATCAGTCTTTATCTTTTTAAAGAACTAACTCTTTGTTTCATTGATTGGATTTTTTTTAAATTCTGCATTTCATTGATTTCAGTTCTGAACCTAATTTTTTCCTTCCTCATACCAGTTTTAACATTGGTTTGTCCATGTGTTTCAAAGTTTTTGAGATACATCATTAAGTTGTTTATTTGTGATCTTTCTGATTTTTTTACAGAGCCATTCATCACTATAAAATTTTCTTTTAGAATTGCCTTCATTGTGTCCTAGATGTTTTGGAATGTTGTGTCATTGTTCTTCCTAATTCTAAGAATTTAAAAATTATTCCCATGATTTCTTCTATCACCCATTCATCATTAAAAAGTATAGTGTGTTTCTGTAATACCTCCCACTTTAGTGTTGATTTCTAATTTCTTTCCATTTTAATCATATAAGATTCAAGGAATTACATTGGATTTTTAAAAATTTCCTAAGACTTGCATTGTGGCCTACAATCCAGTCTATTTTGGAGAAGATTCCATGAATGGTAAAAAAAAATACAGTGAATTAAGCTGTTGGTGGATGAAATACTGTATAGATGTTTGTGAAGAACATTTAATTCATAATATTTGTGGTTTTTTTAGTTCTGAGGAGTCTTTCCTGAATTTACATCTGGATAATTCATGTATAAGTGAGAGGTATGTCAGAATCACCCAGTATTATTGTAGTGTAGTCTATCTGAGACTTTAAGTCAAATAGTGTTGTTTTTATGTAATTAGGTGTACCAACATTTGGAACATAAATATTTACTATCATCATATCTTTCTGTTGCATTATTCTTTTACCTACCAGTATAATCTGACTTTTTTTTTCTCTTCTGATTAATTTTGGCTTGAACTCTGCTTTGTCAAATATGAGAGTAGCCACTTCTGCTAGTTTTCTGATTCCATTTTCATTGTATATCAGTTTTCACCTTTCACTTTTAGCCTGTCACTGTCTTTGTGAGTCTGTTGCAAATAATATATAGTTGGTTTTGTTTTTATTAATGCATTCTGCCTGCCTATGTCTTTTGATTGGAGACTTGAGAACATTTACATTCAATGTTATTATATAGCTGTTTATTAATTTCTACCATTTTAATTTCTTTCTAATGTTTAATTTGGTCCTGTTTTTTGTTTTCTTAGCCAGTCTTCAAAGAGATTTGTTCATTTGCAAGTTTTGGGTTTTTTTTTTTTATTTCTTCCACATATAGTATTTTTTAAATTATTTTCTATAGTGCTGGATTAGTAGTCATGATTTCAGTTTCAATTTAACTTGCAAGCTTTTATGTTTTTATTCAGTTTTGAAGGATAGCTTTGCCATATAGAGCAATCTTGGCTGACATATCTATTTGGTTTACAGGTATTTTCTTTCAGGACTTAGAACATACCATTTTAAACCCTTCTGGATTTTAGAACTTCTGCTGAGAAATCAGAAGTAATTTTGATTGGCTTGCCGCTAAATGTGATTTGATGTTCTTCTCTTCAGACTTTAAAATTCTATCCTTGTTCTGTATGTTCGATATTTTATTCATAGAATGTGGTTGAGAGATTCTTTTCTGATATTGTATATTTTGGGTCTTGAATGCCTCCTATATCTGGATGTCCATCTCATTCTGAAGGTTTGGAATTTTTTCTGTTATTTCCCTGAAGAGATTATCCCTGCCATTAGCCTACAAGTCTCAGCCTTCTTTAATTCGAGTGATTCTTAAATTTAGTCTCTTAATATCCCAGAGTCTTTATGTGTTCTCTTCACGGTTAGTTATTTAATTTTCTTTAGTTCTCTCTAAATGTTGAATTCTGGCCACTTTTTCTTATAATTCTAAGATTCTGTCTTTAGTATGGTTTACTCTATTAGACATTTTATATTATTTTTTCTTTTAATTCCAAGATTTCTGTTTGGTTATTTTTCAATATCTCTATCTCGTAATTTAAGTTTTCATTCATGTCATATACTGACTTGCTTCATTCATTCATTTACTTTTTTGTGTTCTTTTGGAAATCATTGATCATTTTCATAATCGTTGTTTTGAATTCTTTATCTGGGATTTCATCCACTTCTATAGGTTTGGAGTCAGTTGCTGGTGAATTATGAACTTTTTGAGGCATCATGTTACCTTCTTTTCTCATATTTATTGTATTCTTGTGTTGGGATGTATGAATCTGTTCAGATGGATTTTTCTTCCATTCATATGTGTGGGCCTGTTTAGGGTACAGTCTTCTCTAGGCAAAGTATGCTGTATTATCAAGTTATTGGGGAATTTTTCAAAGTATTTACAAATGGATTTTGTACTACAATTTCTGCTAGTTTTTTTCATGATAATTAGTGTATTTTGATATAGTTGAATATTATGTCAGAGCTTGAGGATTCCATTTTCCTCCTTGTTCTCAAAAACAATGGGGTCTTTCTTATACATCTGACAATTCTGTTGTATATAGTAGTGTATGTGGGAACACCCTCTGATTGCTCTTCTTCTCTTAACAATTTATATAATCTGAAGGGGTATGGGAGTGATCTAAATTCCATCTTTGTATTATTCCTCTCTGTTTCTGTTATAGGAGTGGATGTCTACTTGTGGGACCCAAGGACCCCCCCCCCCAGCTATTTGTACTTGGAACGTGGTCATTAGTTTGGAGGGTTTGTTTCTTCTGTTCTTTGCATTAAATTATCATTGAACTTTGAGCTTGGTTAGATTGTATGTGGAGCAAGGTGCACTGTCTCTTTGCTCAGCAGCATGGTCTCTTCCCTGTGAAATTGTAGCATGTTAGTAGATTCTCAGCACATTACAAAAAAAGAGTAAACAAACAATACCAATAACAGAAGCAAACAGTATACAATATTAAAATAAATACCTGGCGCCTGCTGTGACATTTACAACATTAATTATCACGAAAAGAGGAATGTTGGGATCAGCAGTTCCCAACAGTATAAACAATAAATAGCTGTGAATTAGATCTGGCATTAAATAGCCATTGTCAATTCTGCCGTATACTACAAATAACTGGACAACATGAATGGTGGGGTCAGGAGTTATATAAATCAAATTGTTCTAAATGATGGCAAAACATATGGTTCATTAAGAGAAACGAAAATGTGATACAATGGTAAAAAGAATGCTTAGAATGTTCAAAATGTAATCAGAAAGAAAGCAAAAGAGGGGTACCAAGTGATGGCTATAAAGAAGAAGATAAATATAAAAGAAAGTAAGTAAAGAGAAAGAGAAGCCGAGTATCTGACTGTTAGAGGGAGAAAATATAAATAGGAGAAACAAATGAAATAAACAAAACTTCTAACCCTCAAAAGTGAAGACAAAGTAAAAATAACTCTTAAAAAATGATAAAACTGAAAAAAAAGAAATAATTATGTA